>BGPR01033697.1:0-16848 GCA_013235015.1 Araneus ventricosus | reverse complement strand
AGTTTCATGAAGGTTCTGGTACCACGAGTTTCACGCCATAATAAGCCAGGGTCATTCGGTACCTTCACTTCATGCCTACCCCTGTTTTCTGACTGAGTTCATCGGTCTCTGTGAAATTTCGTTTCAGCCTTCCTCAATTGGTTCTACTTTCTTCTTCATGACACTGTCCTCGGGTTTGTTTGAGTGTTCTTTTGATGTTCGGTAATATTTTTGCATGGTTTATCGAAATGCACCCAATAGGTAATATGTGCCAGGGCAACCGAACTTTATTACAGTGTTAACGTTACTTTCAGATAGCAACGAAAGATGAAATAATCTCGGAAGCTGCGTTTTTCAGATACTCATCTGTGCCAAGCAAAACATTTCAAAATAAGTACTTTCAAAGGAACAATGGTTCTTAAGAATTTCCGAAAGAAGATAAATTTCCGAAAAGCTTATTAAAAAATGAACATACTCTTATAAACATATAAATACTATTACCTCTGAAAGTAATTTCTTTTGATATAAGTTCACCCTCATTTGTGAATCAAACGATACCAAATGTTACTATCAACTTTGGTGTCATACGCTAAAGTATCAGACATCCGCCTGATGGGCACAATGCCAGATCGAGCTATCGATAAAATACCGGTAAAAAAACTTTCCGTTTCAGAGAAATCATATAAATATTGCTTAGAGCACTACTATTGCGCCAGACGGGATACAATTTCTGTGCTCACCAGCAACGACATACTGTTCGCCGCAAGCTTGCTTTCAAGATCGCATTGAGCCACCATAATGATCAATAAAAATCCTTTAAACGTCAAACCTTTCACTGCAGAAAAGAGTGGCCTAGCAATACCGGGCAATGCGATTGTTTATCGCGCTCTCATTGCCAGAAAATGAAATCAACATCCGTCTTTCTTTTGATCGGTTTGTAACCTTCACAAGCGTAGCTGGAGCAACCTTCCTTCCATAACCGATAACGATATCAATCTCACACGTTGGCGTCCAGTTTGTTAATTCCTCATTTCAAAATTAACACCATAGACAATAGAATAGTCGTGTCAACGGCAAGTTTGATAGCTGCTGCAAAAAAATGTGCCATAATGGCCTGAAAATAAGGTTACAAAACCATTGAAAGATAAACGCAACACTATAATAAGTGCTCACCTTTATCGTTACCGGGCTACCAGTTTGACATATTATGGCATGTTGGGGAGGCCGATTGCTTGATTTAGATTGTTTGACTTCACAATTTCACTTACTCAGAGCCAAACATATTCAAAAATATTAAAGTCATCAAAAAAATGGCTCAAAAGTGATTAAAATTTACCACCAGAACGACAAATCACGAAACCGAGTTTGCCGTGCGCGAAACCAGTTTACTTTGTTGTCACCGCAGAATGTCATCATCAATATAAGCCGGAAATGGAAACAGGATTACTGCTTCGCGGCAACTGTGGGTATGTTTCTGACCAGAAAAAATCGGCAGAGTTGTTAACGCCGCAGTTTGGCGTCGCCTTCAGCGTTTCACAGATTTTCGCTCGATTTGAACAATGCGCACTGTCTGGAAAGCAACGCCGAACTCTTAAAAGTAAACAAAAGTACCGTCTCCCGGAGAATTAATGTTCGCGCCCAGCTCAAATCTCCTCAAGTAACATGTCTACTGTTCTTCACCATCCCGTTAATTTGTCTCCACAACTCCAGCTTCAGCTTAAACGTAGTTACTTGTCTCCAGCTAAAAACAGTTTGTCATTTTCGTTTCCCGAAGGCACAGACGAATTCATGAACAGGCCGAATATGCTCAAAGCCAAAGTTTTCAACTCCATGCCAGTACCTCAAACACAATACGTCATGCGTCGGTTTCAAGAACCGTTAAACATGGTAGTAGCGCCACACCTTCAATAAAGCCAACGTCAATGTTGCAATACGCGTTGTGAATAAATTTGTTATGTTGTCTTTCAATAAAATCAAGTTACGACAATATGTTCTTTTTATATTAATGGAAAGCTGGATGCCGATGGTCAACAGCGTACTACCTTTAAAAAAAAGAATAGTCGACAGTGTTTCAGACAAAAAAAAAAAAAATGCCGACAGATTGTTATTGCGTCAATAAAGCCTGAATGCCTGAATGAAGAATTTAGCCGCCGCCACATCGTATGCAGGTTTCACATCAAAGAAAGACGCTCGATTGGCGGGTAAGAATGATCGTAGGAAGACAGTCGCTGAAAAAAATGGCAATAATTTAATGCCTGGCTGGCGTAAGCCGGTGATTCACGGACAGCCACGCATCGGGGCTTGGGACCACGTTAAACTGCCTGGTAGTTCCCGGCCTGTTCAGAGTTGCAGTTAATCTGCCGAATCGCAGTGAGCCAAGCGCAGAGTGCCGTATTCATTGGTCACCCAGCCGTTACCGGTCACCATTGTAATCCGGTAACAAGGCGCAGTTTTCAAAACGAGCCTAGCGTTCTGTGCGACCGATGCAAAACCAATGGCAGCGCAGCCGATAACGAGTGGGAAATGCTAATTCAGGCTGGACCGTACCGTTTCAGCCCTGCCGAAGTTTCAGTCGTTCAGCAAAACCCGCATTCCAGACAATGGTTTGAAAGCTAAGCCTGGCTCCCGCGTGGAGAAACAGCCTGCTTGACGCTTCCATACAACCCGGGGTAAAGTCAGGCTCGACTTCGCAGAGAGCCTTCATCGATACCATGAGTTTCATTCGCCTCAATACATTTGTTAATACTGAATGGACGCGTGAATGGCCCAGTTTTGGGAACGCCTGAAACATTTGCGTGCGAAAGAGAAATACTGCACTTCTGCTCACACGTTATTGCGACATGTAGCAGAGGTATCGCCAGGAGAAATTATCTTCTGCGAGTTCCCACATATTTTTTGAACATCGCCATCACGTTAAGTTGAGGACGACCAGTTGTCGAGTGTTCGATGGGGTCAATATCGGACAGTAGGCAGGTTTTGATGAATATGCTCGGGAATAGAGGCATTAAGATTATCCCCAGCTGTTGCTGGTGAATGATTGCCCTCGATACGCTTTTCCCCGATCGCATTTGTGACATAGGGCACTGAAAGAGCCGGGAACAACATGCTGATGTTGAACGGCGATTGCGGCATGCATTGCTTACAAGACAGCGAGGCCGTGATGTCAGCTTCATTTTCAAGTTTTTTTTCGAGGTGAACATTTTGAAAACATGTAAATTTCGATTGCAAAGCCACCGATTTTTGAATTTATGAGAACAAAGCTCTTCGGCTTAAACAGCCATCTGTCAACGGCCTTTGCAAAATGCACCCTCGGTACCTGCATAACATTTTACAGCTCCGCCAATAACACCGCTTCACCGCATTCTCGTGGCTGACACTTCGTTTCGAAGATATCATTTTGCCTTTTAAGTTGCGTCCACTGCCGACAGCCTGTTGACGTTGCCGGATCAACGGAATACTTGTCGTTGAGCTTCAAACTTTAAATTGCATTATGTTTCATAAATTGAGCGTTAAGCGTACCTTTAAGAAACCGATATCAAAATCAACAAACATTATTATTCAAGATTCTCGATTGAATACGGTCAGCTCTAAAGGCTAAAGAGCAAATGAATAAAAAATTTCGTAAAGGAGTCTAAAAAAGATTATCAAAAAAGCCATATCGACGCACCAGAAATCTCCATTTGCTCTTCCTCAGATACTGTTTATTAATGTTCTACAGAGTTGCCGAAAATAGCAAAATAATTATGGAAACTAAAGCAGTTCTTGCGTAGCTTTCACCAAAACATAATGCTCATAACTGCTACTGTTTACCAGCCGGTTTGCTTCTCAGCAATTATACCATGACCAATATATATAACAAGAATAAAGTTATTAAAACATAATAGACGGTTAACTTCAGTTTCTTTTATTCACACATACCATCTATTCGTGTTATTCGTAGAAGGGCGATGTTGGTGCTGGCATCACTGGGCGTATCATCAGTCATATGAGCCAAGTGTCATAGTAGGCAGCCAAATTATTCCTTCATCTCACAAAGAAGCAGATCATTTACCTTGAATCGAAACTGAACTATATCACTTTTGAACCTTATTGCCGGGGATTAGCCCAAATACTATTTCGCTTTTATTGAGTTATATTTTGGCCTGCCATTAAAAGTTTTGCTTTTCGTTGAATGAGATATGTGCCCTGAATAGTTTTGAAATTGCTCTCTTTCCCCACTCTGTATGATATTTCATTACCTTTCATTATTACGGTTACTACTATTTTAAAGCGATTTAGCTAGCCCTAATAAATATTTCCATTTAAATAAAGTTTCAAAAAATATAAAAAAATAATTTTCTTATATGCTCAACACTATTTCAAGTTTATCATCAACTTTCGATCCAAGATTTTCAGCAGCCAACTGAGCAAAGAGAGCTTCAAGCGCAAGACGCCGAGAAATCCAAAAACATTGAACAAGAATGTACCGACTGTGCTCGTTAAAGTATAAGCCAAAGCTTAAATTTTCATTTTGACATATAAAGTAGTAAAAATTGTCAATAAAAATAAAAGAAGCAGAGGTAAACACGCCGTAATTATCGATGTTCGAGCTCATATTCAATCTCCTGTTTGGAAAAAATACGAGTTCTTTTCACATCTACTAATATGAAACTAGTAATGGAGTTCACTGTAATGAAAGTGCCTATGATAATGCTACAAAATACATTATGAAATTGCATAATATAATTCTTTTTGTTGGCTGTATATTAATTGCAAAATATTGTGTTGTTATTGGTCTCATTAAACCTTAAAAAATCAAAACGAACAGCCGGTCATTGCTTTATACTAAAAAAGCAGCTTTATCGCCACATTGTTCTGTGAAAAATGAAACAATACCACGAAAGTGAGCCGCGCCGTAAAGAACTAAATATTGGGGAGATTTGAATATGAGAAAAAACTGCTCTCGCTTGAAGGAGACGCACCAAAGGAAATAAATTTATTCAGCATAAAAAGACATTATCAGCATATTATCGTTCCAGCTTGCTAACATGAGGAAGTTGTCGATATATGGAACTGTGAACGAAGAGGATGAAACCCGAGAAACAACTTTCTCTCCAAACTTCAGTCTGACGACGACGATTTCGACGTGGGGCGTCGACATAGACGGTGGACTGCATGTTTTCAGTACCAACTATTATGGGCAAAGTGAAAATAACAGAATTTTTCAAACCATTGTCATAACAGTACTGGTCACCCATTAGCCAGATGATTTTTCACTATTTTCATTTTTCCATTTTCATTTTCTTCTCAGAATGGTTGAAGCGATAATTATTTCGCTAAGACACTTTGGCGAAAGAAAAAATTGAAACCATTTCAGACAAAATTTCAAAAACTCATGTACAAGGAATGAAGCCGGCAATACTGGCGTACGTTTCATAATAGTATGATAACAATATTGTTTGGTAAAGCCTGCCTACTGGCTGGAACGTGTTTTGCTTAATGACTAAAACCGACCGAAGTCACCAGTCACATGCCGAAACTTAAAGTCATACACAAAGCAGCATTCTTTACTACGAAATTTTATCAATATGCCATTTGTCAAAATGGGTCGCGAATACCGAACAAACATTCTTAGAAATACTCAAGAAAAAAAAAACTTTGCGCGTAAATGAATGCCATGGCATTAAACTTGTTTCTCGCCATACGCAGCCTATCAATACTAATTAGTTCTGCTTTATTTAGTTTTAGTCATCGTATATACTCAATAAAAGTTGATAATATTTTTTACAATAATTTTTATAATTCTCGAAAATAGTAACGATTCCCTGCCTTTTCGTTCTATCAAGAATTAATTATTTGCAGGTAGTTATCAAGTTGAGATTTTCATCAGTAACAGTGAAAAGGTAAGTGTATTGGTCTTTCATATTATTTATAAAACAGTAGCTGGCCGAAATAAATTATTTAAATTCGAAACTATAACTTACTTCATGTTGTTGCGTACTGATGTGTCAGATTATGTCTACATAAAGTATCTAGCCGTTGACAGTGACGCATCATCGAAAATCTCAATGTGTTTCATATATAAAATGAAAATAAAAATTGTAAATATTAAAATTTCTACTTCATTAAATCATTGATAAATTTTGAAATATTTTTTAAACATGTCACATTCGAGTATTCATTATTGGTTGAATTTACAAAGCCGTCATAATTTCAATAGCACAAATCAAATGTAAGTCCGTAACATGCTGCTGCAAATACACCCCTGCACAACAGCGCATACAGCGTTCTCATTTGGGATATTGGTAATAGTTCTTTCATTTCCTCATTTCAAAACAAACCAATCTAAATAACTTATCTTTGATGGATAATGGAAAGTGTATTGTTGTATATTCCGGATATCTCTATTTTAATTTGATTTATTATATTAGAGAATTATGATGAGCAGTATTAGAGTAAATCGTGATTCTCGTAAATACCTATTATGTAAGATTCCTCGAGATAAGAAAGTGCATGTTTAAAATGGTTTTCAAAAAATTTTATCAAATGCGATTTAAGTAAAATTAGAAATACTAATATTTTGAATTTTTTATTTCGGTTTATATATGAAACATGAGGTTTTTTTTATTTTTGTGTGCATTAGCAGGGCAATTTTAAGATGCTTTTCATATGGAATAATCTGACAAAATAGAGTACACAGTAGTAAAGTAGAGTTTTATAGTTTCCGAATTTAATAGATTTATTTCCCGAGTAATATGACTTGTTATAAAAAATAATATGAAAGATATTAATATACCTTTCGCTGTTGCAGTCAAACAATCATAACTTATTCTTACTACGATGAAATTTAAATTTTGACGAATTTAAGGGGAAAAAATTGGGAGTCGTTTTCATATTTTTCGAAATTATAAAAATTATTGTAAAAGTAATAGCGTCTTTTGTTGGGCATATAGCATTGATCAAAACTAAATAAGCAGAACTGAAGATTAGTTATTGATAAAACATATAATCGCACCGAAACAAGTATACCAGTACATTTCATTTACCCTTTTAAAAAAGTTTTTCTTAGATATTTCTAAAGAATGATTTTTTAGTAGTACCGTTTTATTTTGTATGTTTTGATAAAATTTAGACTAAAGATAAAAAATTTTGCGTATTAGTAAGACTTTAAAGTTTCAACATGTAATTTGTTTTTCACTGGTCCGTTTGTTGGTCATTTAAACACACGTTCTTGAGCTCCTGTAGGTCTGGTAAAACACAAACAATATTCTATTAATTTATCATATACTATATGAGAAACATTTTAATTAATTGCCGAAAAATATTTCATTCCTTATATTACATAATGGACAAAATTTTGTCTAAAGTGGACAATTTTTCTTCCGTAAGCGTCGCAGAACAAAGATGTCTCATGAAATGGATGCATCTTCAAAAAATTTATTGTCAAAATTTGAAGAAAATAAAAATAGAAAAATATGAAAAATGAAAATGAAAAATAATCCCTGAAAACTGTGGATTGTTGGTACGTGTTACAAACTGTGGTTTAATCTTTAAAAATTCTGTTAAACTTTTTCACTACTGGCTTATGTAGTTGTTAAGCACTAGTATGCTGAAGATCCACCGTCATTCGGCCTCACGTCAAATCAGTCGTCGTGGATCAAACATCCTTCCGCTGTTGTGTCAAAGTTTGAGAGGTTAAAACCCTGTATTTCATCCCTCCATCTGTTCCAGTTCAAAATTACTATAGTCTCTGCACTAACCCATGCTTCAAAACGGACGATAATATAACTAAAACCAAGCACTGGTATGAAATGTATCTTACGAATTATCGGATCAGTTTTATTTCCTTTAGTTTAATGGTCTCCAATAAATGAAACTGAATTTTGTATTATTCAAATCCTCCCCAACTAGTTCGCATACGGCACTGGCACTCAGATATATTGTCTCGCATTTTCTCTGAACTAAATTGTGTCGAAACATGTTTATAAGAATATATTTCTATCTGTTTGATTTTGTGTTTTTGTAGGATTAATATAGGGAAAACAAATTTTTTTAAGATTAATATACAAATCAAAAGAATTAATTATGTGAATTTCAATAGTAATTTTGCTAGTCGTTAAATTTGGTTTCATTTATAATAATTGAATATTATTTGGATTTCATATTAAATGGTGATGTGAAAGAATAATATTTTTTCTAGAATAGGAGATGAATGTAAGAAACAAAATAATTTATCAACAAATGAAATTACGAAAACGTGATTTTCTTCCTCTTTTTAATTTTTGAAGACAGTAGAAGTTTTACTACTTTATATAATATAAAAATGAAAATTTATAGAAATACGCTCTCACACCAAAAACACAGTCGAAGATACATTTCTGTTAATGTTTTGTTCCTCAACGTCTTTCTTCTTACTGCCAAACCTTCTTGCTCAGTTTTAACCTTAAATGACAGAAATCTTAGATGAGTTGAGTAGATAAACTTAGGAAAATAAGTGTTAGGCATATAGAAAGAATTATTTTTTAATATCTTTTTAAAAAACTATGTAATGGAAATATTTTATTGTTCCATTAGAATTTGCTTCATAAAAATCCTTTAAAATAAATAAATGGTAGCCATAAATATGAAAAAATCAATAAATATCATATAATTCAAAATTAAGAAATGAAAAAAAGAAACTAATTTTTTCAAAACTCGTGTAGAATTTTATATCATCATTCCAACAAAAGAAGAAACAAAACTTTGTGCTTGTTCAGAATGGTTAAAATATAACTCAATAAAGCAAGTAATTATTTGGGCTAATCCCCGGTAATGATAGGTTGGTGATACTGGATAGTTTCAGTTCTGGGAATTAGATGATCTGCTGCTGTTGTTGGAGGCAAAGGATGAAGGATAGTTGGTGGAGCACTGCAAGAACTGATGCCCGTAATATATATATATATGACTGATAGTACATCTTTAATTGAGTACCAGCACAAACATGCGCTTCTACTCAGACTGAGTGCTTTTGAATAGTATGAGAGAAAAAACATGAATAAAGAAGCTAAGTTAGCCGTCTGAAGTATGGCTATGAAAGCCGCTATTTCTTGATATATATATATAATAATCACTTAATCCTGTTTGTACTTAAAGTTTCTATAATTGCTGTGGTAAACTGGCTAGATAAACTATCATAAGTATTTAGTTATATATATTCCTGACAAGACATTATGTTTTGAATTGAAGAAAATTCTCCACACACAAAACCTTTGGATTTCCATAATTATTTTCTTTATTTTCCAGCCTTCCTGTAGACGGAGCAGCTGTAACAATGGCTGAGTATCTGAGAGAACAAATAAATTTCTAGTGCAATCCATTTATATAACACACAATGAATCTTTTAAATGCTACAAATTTTTTATTCATTTATATCACTTTTAATAAAAATTGTAAAACACCTTTAAAACTAACCGTATTCCCATCCCAAGGAATCTTGAATAATAATGTTTTGTTGATTTTGATATCAGTTTCTTAAAGGTACACTTAACATAATTCCATAAGTATATCTGAGAAATTTAAAAGTTTATAAAATGTAGCAACAAATATTCCATTGATCCGTACTGACGTCCAACAAACAGCATGTCCAGCGAATAAGACCCTGCTTTCAAAATTAAATATCTCAGAAACAAGTATCAATAGAAGAATACGGTAAACGGTATGATTATTAGCAGAGCTGTAAAAATGTTATACAGAAATTTCGAAAATTTATTTACAAAAACCGTTAACAGATGGCGCTGTTCGCCGAAAAACTTGTTCTCATAAAGCAGTCTAAAAAAGTCAAGTCAAGCAGCCTTTGCAATCAGAACACAATGTTTTCAAAATGTTCACCTTTCGAAAAAATGAGGTGGTTTAAACGAAGAATGAAATTTGACATCACATCCTTCAATGTCTTAACGTAAATAGAAATGCATGCCACACAAATCGCCGATTCAAGCTTATCCAGCGTAGAGTGATGGTTCCCGTAGACAGTGTCTTTCAGTGCGCCCCACAGAAAGTAGTCACAAGGAGTCAGATCGGGCGAATAATGAGGGCAATCCATTCCTGTGCCAGTAAATTTGGGATAATCCAAAGCAATTACTCTATTCCCGAAGTATTCATCAAGAAACCGGAATACCTTTTCTGTCCGATGTGGTTGAGCCCCATCTTGTATGAACCACTCGATTCTTGGTCGATCCTCCAAAGCTAACTGTGTGCTTACAAATTGTTCCAAAAATATAATGTAAATTTCACTAGAGATCGTTTCTCACCTGTGAAAAGGGCCGATAATGCCTCTGCTGCATATCGCAACCAAGCAGTAACTTTAGGCGAGTGCAGTGATTTCTCTTCACACAAATGAGGATTTTCGGAACCCCAAAATTTGTTTATTCACGCATCCATTCAAGTGAAAATGTGCTTCATCTGTGAAACAGATGAAGCCAACATCAAATCTTTCATTATCAATTATTGTGAGAATCTCGTTCGCAAAGTCAAACCTCTGTCGCATAGCTTTTATGGGTATGGCCTTATGACTTTGGGTTTTGTATGGAAACATCCGTAGGCTGTTTCTCAATATTTTTTGCGAACTTGAACGCTTCAAACCAGTCTCTGATGCAATTCTTCGGTCAGTATTCCTTGGG
This sequence comes from Araneus ventricosus, assembly GCA_013235015.1. Classification (NCBI taxonomy): domain Eukaryota; kingdom Metazoa; phylum Arthropoda; class Arachnida; order Araneae; family Araneidae; genus Araneus; species Araneus ventricosus. Next base: position 6,235 of record BGPR01033697.1, on the reverse strand, counting down.
TTTTGCTGAACAATTCCAGAAACTTCGGCGAAATTTTCAGAAGTGACTACAGTTAGCCTGGGTCCAGCATTTCCCACTCGATTATCAGCCACGCTGCTTGTCCGTTCGAATTGGGAGAAGAGCTTGCGAATGGTTTTTGCATCGGGTCCTTTTGGAACACTAAATCGTTTTTGAAAACTGCGCCTTGTTGCCGTAGGACTGCGTTCTAATCTGTGATATTCCAGTAACAGAAAAACACGTTGTTAAATGGAATACATGATTTCAACCTCTACGCTAAACTCCTTTCACGATTCAGCGGTCGAACTTATAGCTCTGGACTTGGAAGCAGAATTTATAGGCAGTTTATAGCAGTGGTCCAAAACCCCCGGTCCGGTAACGGTCCGTGGATCAAATGGTACCGGGCCGCCCAAGGAACATTAAATTATTACCATTTTTTTCAACTTGACTGTCTTCCTACAAATCTTGTGATCGATTTCTTACCCACTTCCAATCGAGCGATACTCTTTGAATGTGGCAACCTCACGTACGATTATAACAACGGCGCGGCCTGTCAGTCATCCCCATTTCGGAGCGATTCCAGACTTTGTGTACAAATATAATCTGTCAGCATTTTTTTTTTTTTTTGTCTGAGGAAACACTGTATTCTCTTTTTTTTAAAAATTATTTTATGTTGATTCATCGACGGGCATGCAACTCCATTAATATAAAAAAAATTATGTGGGTTACTTTCTTTAGAATTAATTCATGCTTAGTTTTTGTTAAAAAGACTCTTTCTTTTTCGAATTTAATTCTAGCCGCCTGTGTCTGGAACTGAGCGGCTGCAAGCGGCAGTGACGTTGAAGCTTTGGTAAAGAGAAGGTGTGTATCGCTCTTCTCTCTGTTCACTGGTACTTTCTCATGTTTAACAGTTCTTGGTGTACATGTGTATTGTGTTTGAAGTCACCGCTGGCATCAAATTTCAGTGACAAGGCATGGGTTGAAAAACTGGCTTACCTGTGTGACATATTCAGCCTGTTCAATGAATTCAATCTGTGCCTTCAGGGCAAAATGATAACTGTTTTTAAGCTGGAAGACAAAGTAGCTGGATTTAAAGCTAAACTGGAGTTGTGGGGATGGTGCGTGAACAGAGGCAATTTGGACATGTTACAGACATTAGCGGGGATTTGAGGCTAGACTGAGCCTGAACGTTCATTCTCCAGGTTGGTGCACGATCACCTGTCTTTGCTTTTAAAAGAGTTCGAGCGTTGCTTCCCAAGCACAAAGGACCCACGAACAGGCAAGGAATGGATGCGCGACCCATTTTTCAACAAATCAGGCGAATCTGTGCAAGAAGAAGATCAGCTGCTGGAGATTGCAAATGACGGCGGCCTTAAAACCACGTTCGAGACAACAACTCTGCGGTTTTCTGGATTAAAGTCGCGGCGGAATACCCTGAGATTGCCACCAGAGCATTGAAATCCATATTTCCATTTCCAACAACCTATGTGTGTGAAGCGGGATTTTCTGCAGTGACAGCAACCAAAACAAAAGGGAATAAACTGGACATAAGCAGCACACTATTACCCCCAGATGGAAGCGTCTCGTTGCAAAGAAACAAACTCAGGGTTTTCATTGATTTATCGTTCTAGTGAGTTAAAATTTTAAATCACTTTATATTCATTTTTTGATATAACTGTATTTTATTTTGAATATGTTTAAATACAATTAAATTAAAATTATTAAGTCAAAACAATCTAAAATCTAAACAATCAACGCCCCCTCCCCCAGCATGCCGCTGTAAAATAATCAAACGTTGACCGGCCCGTGGCGATAAAAAGGTTGGGGAGCACTGATTTATAGTGTTGCGATTACAGCGCCATCTTTTAATGGTTTTTGTAACTATATTTTCGAAATTTCTGTATAACATTTTTGCAGCTTAGCTAATAAACATACCGTTGAACGCATTCTTCTATTGATATATGAGATATTTAATTTTGAAATGAGGGTCTTTTTCGCTGGACACCCTGTAACATTATTGAGATTGGTTATCGTTTCAAATGGTTATGGAAGGAAGGATTTTGTTCTCCGGCGTATGCTCCAGAACAGTGTTCCTAGCTTGTGAAGGGTTACCAAAATTGATCTAAGAGACTTGGATGTTAATTCCATTTTCTAGCAATGAGGGCGCAGCGATCGCTAATCATATTGCCGAGTGAAACCTTTCGTACTCTTTTTCTGCTAGTAGAAGGGTTGTGTTTAAAGAGTTTTTAAGTATTCACTATGAGGCAGAAATATTTCGGTCTTGAAGCCAAACACAGCTGAACAGAAATATCGACCACTGAACAAGGAGCACAAATTCGCTTAAAGAATGATAATCCGGTTCATCCCGTCGCTGTGTAAGTGAATACTCTAAGCAATATTTATATGATTTCCTCTAAACAGGAAGGTTTTTACCAGTTGTTTTTATCGATATCCCATCGGGTGGAGGTCTGGCGTTGACAAAATTGCATAAACGAATTGTCACCCCTACTTGTTATGATATGCCACTCACCAAAGTTGATGGTAGCTTTATTTAGTATACCATAATATCGACGATTCTTTACATTTTAAATGAAATTGAATTTATATAAAAAGAAATTACTTTTTAAATTAATGGTAATTTATATGTTCTCAAGAATGTATTTCATTTTTTTAATGTGAATAAACTTTTCGGAAATTTGTCTTCATTTCAAATTCTTAGAAAATTCATTGTTTCCTTTGGGAAGAATTGCTTATTTTGAAATGTTTTTGCTATGAAACGGATGAGTGTCTGAAAAACACTTAGCTGCGAGGTCTTTCATCTTCCGTTGCTGTCTAGAAAGTAAAACGTTAGTACCATAATAAAAGTTCAGTTGCCTAATACATAATGTATTACCTATTGGAACCATTTCAATAAACCATACAAAATATTACCAAAACATCAAAAAGACCTCTAAGTAAATTGAGGACGGATACGAAATAAAGCAAAGAGAAGAAAAGTAACAATTAATTTACATGAGGAAAGTTTGGCAAAGTCACGTTTTCACAGGATACGATTAAGATAGTCAGAAAGAATAGGGGCGGGGTATGGAAGTGAGGGTGCCAGGTAGAATTACAACTAATTATAGCGTGAAGCTTCCGTGAGCACATATAGTTTCTCTGAAACGGTATTTTTGCTTGCCATGAGAGCAATCGTGCATGGGATGTGACTAATTGCCGTTACAATGAGTTTATTCTCTTTCACAAGAGCTATAAGGTTTCTGAAATTGTCTGTCGTTACTTTCTTTTCAGCCACAGCCCTATCTGGCCCATTTTTTCTTCGCAAGCAAGAGAAATCATTTGGTAGAAAAAAAACCAGATTTGCTATTTGCACACTCTATAAGCGACATTCACATATTGAAAAGATAGAAGTGACGAGGGTGACGGGTGCTTGGAGCATGGGATGATAATCGTTCGAAAACAAATATTCACAGAGAAACTTAGTTCACTACGATCGGAACGGAATGACTGGATTTGTGATTCACTGGAAAGGAAATTTCGGACAGTTAACTGTGTTGATGTTAGCTGCCGTGCTTGAAGGGAATTAAAAACTAATAGATATTGATAGGAAATATCTATTAGATAATTGATAGGAAAAATCTATTAGATAATTGATAGGAAAATTTTTTCAGAAGTAGTTTACGCTGCAGGCGGCATCTATTGTCAGTATTTAGTACTAAAAACACAAGTTTTTGCAGAAAGTATAATAAAAACAAATGAAAGTTGTAAATTTAATTTTTTTGGAAAACTTTACATACATTTAATAAGATTTTGAAAAATGAAAGTGCGATTGAAATCACACTTATTTAGAACAGATATTTAAAAATAATAATAGCAAAAATATTTGTTATTAAAAATATAGTGGATTATGCACATCAACCTGACTGGAAAAAAGAAAAGTAAAACATGCATCGCGTTTCAAAAATTGATTTTCAAACTTTTCCATTTGGCGGCGCTTCTGAATGCTATCATAAATTTGTTGTAAGGAACATGAAGGGTTAACTTCCGAAATAATCTTGTTTGTTTCTCAAATACATAATATTGTGTTTCTTCCCCGCCGACTGTTAAAACCCTCCATATTCTATGAGCGAGTAATAAATAATATTATGTTTGCATGTGCTGACCTAAAATTATTGGCCAGTAGATTGCATAAAATAATGTGATGAATTCCACCACTTACCATCTGACTTGAAGATAACGGTTCTGCACTCATATGTGTGATGTGTTTCACAGAGAATTTACACAATTTTCATTTTTCATACCTTGTACCCATGTTAGTAGCATTGATTGAGTCCTGAATAACAAAAGTATTCTACCAGCCCTCTCATTATTTCCCCCAAATACAACGATTTGTTTGTCTAAAATTTATGCACTTATTTGCCCTCTGATTTTTTTTGTTGAATTTAAATATTAATGTTACATACTAATACAATTTTTCTCATTTATATAATTATCTTTTCTGAGAATTATTTACCACTAAATTTATAACAGTTGATATTGTAGTTATATAAAACAAAATGAACTGGTTGGTGATGGGTTGGTTTGCAGCTCTGTTCAAGGTGTGTTGACCGCTCGAAAAGCGGCAATTGATAACGACCGTTTCGTGCGGCTATTGCAGATACATCAATTCAATTGTCAGATTATGCCGATAACTAGTGAAATCCTGAAAAGTATATTACGACTTAATCGGGGTGACAATATCCATAACAAGAAAGACAATAAAAAAATTAATTTACCAAGAGCAGGCGCTGTAAGCTAATCTTTTATAAAAATACAAAGATGACTGTGGAAATTAAACCTATATTGCGAAAATTCCGAATTTATTTTAAAGTACTTACGCAATTATTGAACAAATATACTTTCAGATGGTATTGTCGTATATATTCTGTTTGCAGGCATCCTTTTTACTTTCTCGTATGCAAAGATAAAGTATTTTACTCGTCAGAAAATTCTACTCGATATTTTCACGATTCTCCACGTTTTAGACCTCCCAGAGTCCAAAAAACACAGTTGTGGAATTATGTCTGAGTGAACACGATAACTCGGAAACTATTAGTGATATAGGGGTGAAATTTGGTATGTGATCTTGACACATAATTTGTATGCTTCTACCGAATTTTGGACAAAATCCGTCTACGGGAAGTCTGTCCGTCCGTCTGTCCACATTTATGTGAACACTGTAACTCAAAAACTTGAATAGCTAGATCGATAAAATTTTGTACACAGTTTTATCATCAGGAATGTAAGTCCGTATCATATGTTGGGCCAAATCTGTCAAAGGGTTGACTGTCTGTCGGTCTGTATAATCGCATACTTCTAAACATTATAATTCGTAAGCCCTACGGCTCTGATAAATAAAAATTGGCATGAGGCCTGCAAACAGAAATTATAAATCCGCGCCCAATTTTCGTTTCAATCCGTCGAAAAATGTTGTTCAAATCACCTATTTGTCTTTTCTTATCACACAAAGACGGGAGGCCGTTATTGGGTAATGGGGAACTTCAGCATTTTTTTTTTATTTTTTAAATCGATTTAAAATGCTTCGAAACGAACAATAACATTAAAATAAATTTCTAGACAGTTTTTTTTTTTTTTAAATTTGCAATCAAAGTTCGACTCTCAGAAAACGCGGGAAAAACGATCCATTTTGGCGGGAAACGGGTCTGACGTCAAAATTGCCAGACGGTGGAGAAACACTCTTCCTTCCCGTTCGCGCTCTATAGAGATTCTCTTTTTTTCTATACTTTCTGACTATCGCATCAGATAAAATAAAGTCGGAAAGATACAAGTATTGTATTGTTCCTAAATGTCGTAAAACAACTGTAACGGCACCCGATAAATTATTTATCAATGTGCCAAAAAATTATGTTATTTGCAAAAAGTGGTGTAAAGCGATGAAGAGAGATCCGAGGCTAAATCCGGAATTATCAGCAAGCAGCGTTCGTCATGTCTGTGGAGATCATTTTGATGTGAGTTATTGATCTATATTATACCTATTAAAATTGTATATCATGAAGCACAGTAAATTCAGAATTCGATATCTTTTTTTGTTTTTAAAAGAAGTATAAGATGAGGTTAGCAGGAAAAAAAAGATATTCTAAAACATATAGTTAAATTTAATTAGTTTTTTCCCATTTGATTACATGGAATTTATTTTTTTACCCTTTGAGGGGCAATGACTCTCAAAGGGTAAAAAAATAAA
>BGPR01033696.1:0-16848 GCA_013235015.1 Araneus ventricosus | reverse complement strand
CCAATTTTCTTTAGTACAATGGAATTTGGTTAATTCAAAGCTGGTGACACCACAATAAAAGATTGATTTTTCCAAAAAAATCGGATTTAAAAAAGCTGGAACTAAAACTGAGAACAGCAAGAAAAAAATGACAGCAAAGATTTATTTTAAATAATTAACTCTTTTAATAAATGCCTAATAAATGAATAGCAAGTAATTTTAATAAATAAATAGATAGTAATTATAGTAGATAATAATAGATTATAATAGATAGTAAAAAGTTCAATAATTTTAAAATTAATAATTTCAATAAATATAATCATTTTTTAATTAGGAATTTTTTTACATGCAAATTTTTTGTTAATTAGAAAAATTAAATCTACAAAAATTAATAAACAGAATTATATGAGATCTCAAACAGATATTTTTATTTATTTAATTTACTGGAGCAATGTTCTTTCGGAAATGAATAAGGCTTCAAGAATATTTTGATATAGTTGAAAGTTTTAAAAGCTCATTAAACCATATTTCCATAGATAAATCTTCATCAGAAGTTCACACAACCCAGCAAAATTCTTCATAAAACACTTGTTAATGGAAATTTTTAAGAAATCATAATTTTAAAACAATTAATATGAACTTTCAAATAATTATTTATTCATAAATGTATAAAACTAGATTTTTTTTTTAAAAAAAGGAGGGATGCAGAATCATAAGAATAATTTCAAAATCAAACATGGCAAAAGAGGAAATTTCAGTGATATTTGATATGCAAAAAAGAAAATTCTTCTATAACAGTTTTGCTCAATTTCAGATTTACAATTCATAGGCATGAGTTTCTCTTTAATTTGTTCTTTTTAAGTTCTACACACCATTAAGTACAATGAGAGAAACAAATATTTCCTAGATCATTAGTAAATACTCCTATCCATGAAATTTAAATATGTGTATTTTCACAATTAGAATTTATGGCAATTCCAGAAAAAAAATCACAAAATAAGAAGGAAAAGTTTCAGCTGAAAACATTCCTAAAATTGAATCAAATCTTCAAGCCTTCACACCCAAAATAATAGATCTCGGCAAAATATAAGGATGTTGAAAATCTAAAGGGATGAAAAAGCTTTTGTTCAAAGAGATTGAACACAATGGTTTTTACTACATTACATACATACTGCAAATTATTTCTTTAAGCACAGCAAAACTAAATGTTTCATTGGTGTTTGATTCTATTTCCACCGAAAAATATCTTTATAATGCCTGTAATGTGCAAGATCTATTATTTCTCAATTTTCGAAGTGGTCTTCTTTGCCTTAAAAGCACAAAATATAGTTGATGTTTGTAAATTTTTCAAACAAAGCTTATTATTTCTAATTTTTTCATTAAATTACCATTCTCACATACAGTTGATTAGCCATGCTAATTTTAGCCTACTGAAGAACTGTGGTGTGGTTGTATTTCATAAAACTGTGTGCATAAAATTTTAGAAACAATCAATATAAGAAAAATCTTTTTACTGTGAATAAATGTGCACAGGACACAGAACAATATGGAACTTAGCAGAAATATTGAGATTTTTCCATCAATCACATAATCAAGAGAAACAGAAAATGACTTTTACTTACTAGCACCAAATATTTGAGCTAATATACTCTTCTGATGATTAGAATCAATGTTGTACGGAGTTTCTCCTGCACGGTTTGGTCGATAAAGAAGCTGGCTGTTTTTAGGATTGCGAAGCAAAATTTCTACTATGGCTTTACTTCTGGCTCTCATAGCAATATGCAAGGCGGTGTCACCTTTCTACAAAGAATTTCAAACTCACTTTAAAGCATGATGCACTCTCTTTGCAGAAATGAAAATCAATACATGCTATTATTTCTGAGAAACCTTAAGCATAAATTAACAAAATCCATCTAGTGTAAATTAAAACAATATATAAATTAACAAGCTTCCTTACAAAACTCAACAAATTACTGAAAAGACAGTTGAAGATATGTTAATAAAATTTGCCCCATGTACTCGGTCATTATCAAAAGTTGTGATTGCATTTGTGTATACAGTCGACACTCGTTATAACGACCCTCAGTGTCCCACAGCAAAAGGTCCTTATAACGAGTGGTCGCTATAGTGGATATAATTTAAAAATGCACGCTCAGCAGTTCCGTAAAAGTAGGCGATTTTTAAAGAGATTCCAACTAAATACTCAACTTATTTTTTTATCATTGGTATTAAAAATAAAATTTCATTAATTAAAAATAGAATTCTAAAACAGATTTTAAATTAGAAAATAACGGGTGAACTTACAAAACATTTATTTTCTAAAGAAAAAATCAGAAATGGTAGCTTGTCTTTTCTACATATGTGATTTTTGCAAAACATAATTTTTCATTTCAGTTAAAGATGATAAATAACGTTCTGTATTTTCTTGCCTTTAAAAAAAAAAAAAAAATTAAAGTCTCAACAGCACTTGAAACATTTTTTATTCTATGATATCCTAATTTCTGTGCTGTGGTGAGTGGTAATCCCCCACCCCACCCCCCGTCAAAGTTGAACTGCAACACTGAAGACTCTACATCTACGAAGCTTGGCAATACAATAATCAATGTCATTTCAAGTTACACGTTTAGAAACATGTTCTTTTTTGGGAAAGTAACGGGAAGAGTGTCAGTTGAATTCAGACGTCGTATTGGGATTAGACGACATTGGACAGTCGTTATACCGGAAGTAAAATAACATAGAATGCATAGGGAAACACAGTTGGGGATTTTGCCATTGGTCGTTATAATGGAATGGTCTTTATAACGAGCGTCAACTGTATTAGGTAGCTAACTGATAAAAAAAATCCCTAAAAATTGGCTATTCCTCAAGAAGACGCAAAGACGCACAATATATGTCGTGGATTGTTATCTTTCTGTGTAATTTATGTTAAACATTCTGCATATCAAACAAAACCACAGAACAATAATGATAAAGAAAAAGAACACTCAAAGATTTACTTCTTTCATTTATTGCTTATAATGATGCTATATTACTCGTAACACGGCAAGAAATCGAGCTCTGTCTGGATGGGTTTTGCGTAACTGATGGTGTTCATACAGAGGTGCACAAACCTTGGGTCATGACCCCGTAATCTTTTAAGAACTGGTTGCTTCCGAGACGATAGATAGCTATTGACTCTGTTTTCTGTACTTCAATACATAGAGAAAGTAATATCTTAAGTGCTATCTACTTCGTATATGATCAAGTCATAAAACATTTCGTCGCTTAACAAGCAACACCACACATCTCAATTTTTCGAAATTTCAAAGAGGAAGATTCAAATGAATTTTTCGCAACCAATAATGAATATTTCTAAATTTTTTTCACTTCTGGTTGGAACATGTGGTCTCATTTTCATATTAGGCTTGTGGGGAAATTATTGTGGGTCACTACATTCAGAGAAATTTATTTGACAATAAAAAATATATGGTCTTTCTTCAAAATATGTGGTCGCGACCCCCTGAGGGGTCCCAAAAAATTTTACACAAAGTGAGGGGTTTGGAAATGAAGATAGTTTGTGCGCCACTGATGTATTCAATGAGGGAGAAATATGAATATTTATTTTTTATTTTGTAATAATTTTCACAAATTTCTCTGTTCATTTGTTTCCTTAATAAAATCTTGAAACTGTCAAGTGACTCTTGGATACCTTTGTATATACAATATTCAAAATTCTGGGTGTTTATTTCTAGTATTATGCAACAGTGTCATTAGAAAATCATGAATTCATACACACTGCTTGGCAAAATTATGCAAGAGACATTTTCATAAGAACAAATGTTTTTAACCGAATAAAACATACAATAAAGGAGGCTTATTATCTGCAATAAAGCAAACAACACAGATTCTATATAATGAAACATACAGAGGGATAAAGCTGAAAAAAGAAGCCACTTTTACTGGCACTAGAGGTTTTTGAAATTTTTGTGGAGTTAAATCTTCTCAAGATGAAATGCATACAGTGCAAATATTTGAAATGTTCTCATTTAAACCATCAAGAAATCTAGCAATCCTTTAAAAACATCTTTCATTCCCTCATAGCCAAGAAATGGATATTTCCAAGTTTCGCGTCTGGTAAAAAATATTAAGAACTGGTTTTTTAAAGTTCGGGTTGATTTAGATCAAAGAAATTAGCAGATCATTTCATATGATGAGAACTTACTATCAATATCTCACCATTTTAGTTAAGTCTAGACAAATTCTTTGTATGTCATCTTTTGGGTGTACTCAGAAAAATCTATTATCATACACACCGTCTTTTTTTAAAGACGATAAACATTGGTATGATAGTCAATGGCTTGTGATAACCCCTGGGTCCTGTCATCTTGGATGCAGTCGCAATTTAAAACAGCAGTACTGCTAGGATTGGCCTCAGCATGTACGTGCATTAATGAGATTTTGGCTAACTATCTAAACTGGTGTATCAGAAATATGTCATGTTCTGAAACAGGAAGCAAAATTTTGGTTTAAGATAATCCCTGCTTTGGCAACTTCTTTTAAAAATTATTTATTGAATATTATGCTAATTACTCAAACTTTTAATTGAATTCTCTAAAATTTAAATTTACCTACTCTATAATAATTTTTATTTCACTTATGACATTTCACCGAGATTAAAACATTCTTTTAATATGGAATTTCTATGAGATTTTCATTAATTTCATCAAGTATTTCCAGATTTGAAGACAACAGCAATCTAGAAAACTTTCATATTTTAATTCCAAGAGAATATCTTCAGGATTTCTCATTGAAAAACCATAGAGTTCTAAAGCAAAGGCATTCATAAACAACAACAAAACAGTATGCAGATTATATTTAGCGATTCTGGCAAAATGTGGTAATGTGATATGAAAAAGCTCTTCATTTAGACACAATAGTGTAGGCATATTTTACTGGTTTTGGTCAGCACAGATTTTATTATTATTATATTAGATTTAAAATAGATATAAGTAAGATAAGAATATCAACATGCTTTAACTCTATTACTTTGAATTTATTAAACTACAAACCACAAATTTACTATGGAATTGGAATCAGAATAATCAACCACAGAATTGACTACTTTTTATACCTTCCTTTTAATTTATAACTTTTCAGTTTCGAAAATTTTAAATCGTCTAATGATAACAAAAATAAGGATAAATTACTTTGTCGGCAGCAGACACTTTGCATTTCTTCTCAACGAGCATATGCACAATCTCCGCATTTCTGCTTCGTGTAGCCTTCAATAAAGCATTATCGCCATCCTAAAAACAAAACAGAAATTCAATATTCCCTGATATAGATTAAGGGCAACATTTTTCAAATATAGCAGATCTTTCTAAATGAATGAAAGAAAAAAAAGCGATTGGGAGAAATAATTTGATAAAAGCAGTGCTTATAATATTAGCATCAAATTTTTGAAGCAGTAATTCAACAAATGAATGGAACCTTATACACAGTGGCGGCTCGAGGATTATCAACGAGGGGGGTGATGTAACTTATTGTCTTACATCTATGGCAATTTCTGCATTCTTTGCAATTTTTTAAACCAATTTTAAATAATTTAATAAATCATAAATAAAAATTATCACATTTTTACATGATAAAGATGATTTCCATTAAAGAAATTTTAATTTAGAAATTACTATTTTTCATTTAATGCTAATTAAAAATTTATCTTTAAAATATATTTTTACAATTATTTTTTTCTTTCATTTATAAGGATTTATATAACTGCGGCTGCGGTAAAAATAAATACGCATGTTGTGAAATTATAGATCTTTACTTGCAAGAAAAATTTTATAGTTATAACTAAAATGTAAAAGATAATATTATTTAACTATATTTATAAAAGCTATTTAAATATGAAATCTACTCTTCTGTCTTTATTTCGAGCAAAAAGATGAATAACTTTTCTTTGACAATACAATATTTTTTAAATTAATCATTTCATTTACCATCAATTATTTCTGCACTTCCTTATTCATTTTCAAGTTTTGAATTTGTGGAAAAAACACTTAACATACAGTTCCCCCCATCTAGGGTGCTACCAGAATTACAGTTCCCTTGTTAGTTAATTGCCTTACTGAGAAAAAGAAGCTTTGAGATCACATTGCAAATGCGCTTGCTCAAGTAGAAGCAATCGGTACAAAGGGATTTTATAGTTCCCGAAGGGGGAAAAGCTTTCCGAGAAGACAGTGGATAGAGAAAATTCCTCTGAAGTAGCCTTGGTTTTTTCCCCCAGCTTTTTGGCTCAGCTGGAAGTCTCAAAAGTTAGTTTTATTCATGGATTCGGATATTGCATGCAAAACTAAATAACTAAGTGATTAAATTGATACACTGAAAAAAGATGGGGGTGCTGCAGTTCTGAAGTCCTTATACAGGAGCCACTCCTGCTTATACATTATACCCATTGCTCAAATTGATAAGAATAAAGCAATGTTATATAAAAGTTTAAAAGCATAGAAGAGTAAACTTGCATTTATTTCACACAACAGAGTAATTATTATTATCATTTAATTTTAATGTAATTCAAATCTAAACCAAATGCAAACTTAATTAGTAAAATAAATTCCTTAAGAAGTGTAGCAATATTAATAAACTTAGACAATTTTTATTCTAACACAGTTAAGTAAGATAAAAAGGTTGATTAGTTAAAGAGAGAGAGCAATAGTATCAAATAAGAACAACTTTAACTTCAGAATAAAGTCTGAGAAATATAAATATTTCAAAAGATAACATGCTTAACAAAACTATTTTCCATAACATAAATTCACATTTCTAAGATGGGATTTTTTTTTTACATTGAAAGTATATAATTAAGTTGATGCAAACAAAAACACGAGTTGACATAAATATTTCTCAGCGTTTTGTTATTGTTTAATTAAGGATAAATAATAAAATATAATGCAATTTAGGAACAGATGAATATGTAATGATGAAGTGGCACTTGTGTGCGTGTCATAACTAACATGATAATGCAAGTTACCATTCTATACAAATGATAAAATTTTAAAGCGCTTGCCACATCAAAAAACTGATAGGCGATATCGAACTTTTGACTCGGCTCAGTAAACTATTTGGGGGACCAGAAAGTAATATTGTATTTACGCATATCAACATTTGTTTAACTCTAATCAGTTGACTGCATGTTATTGCTTTTCTTCTGTTTTACTGATCATTTCATTTTTATTACATACCTGTTTGAAATGTCAAGCTAAAAAGCAACATTGCTTGCTAATTGCATTTTGGTTAGTAGTGATGCAACAAAAGGCAGAGAAAACATTTGTGATTTTTTAACCAGGCAAACTTGATGTCTCTAAATGCCAAAATTGGTTTGCTATGTTCAGGTCAGCTAATTTTTATCTTTGTAACTTGCCTCATTCAGGAACACTAGTGTTTTCTGATAATGATGTTTTTTGAGTAGAAGTGGAATTAAATCATCGATAAACAATTGAATAGTTATCAGATAAAATTAACATACTTTAATCAACCATTCAAGAAAATTTGAAACAGACTGATAAAGTTAACAGAGAGGGTGTTTGGGTTCTGTACACTCTGTTAAAAAAAATCTAATCATATAATTCATAAACGATTATATTAATCATTTATTTGATACGCTAAACAAAATAAAACATTTTATTGCCTCTAAATTGTTGTTTCAACAACATAATTCAGAAGCATATCTTCATTGTGTGGCAACTGGATACGAGAAATGAATCTTTTATGATAACCAAAACATGATGGACAATCCTTCTCTCAAAATCAAACCCCATTACATACTGCAACGATAAGCTTGTACCCTAGAAAGGCACTCTTGTCCATTTGATAGAATACTCTGGACATAATCCAATTTGAGTTGCCAGAACCAGGTTAAACCATAACTTTAGATGTTTATTGTCAATAATTAAATTGAGAGAACCATGTTTTGATAGAAAAGGATGCAGCCCCTTATATAAGAAAGGTGTCATTCTAAACCATAACAAAGCACTACTATAAACTTTGGATGCACATTTTGGATAAAATCAAAGAATTTTGATGAGACGTGTTGCCTTATCCCTTTTATTTGTCCAATTTGTACTTTCTGTTTACCACTTATTCAGGTGACCAAAGTTTCTCCTGAGGGGTGGGGGTGGGGGGGAATTCAAAATGAGAATGTAAAAAATGGGATTAAAAAAAAATCAAAACCCACCCTTGTTCTATAGATAAAGGATTCAAAATTTGGCCACTAGGTAAAAGAACATTTATAACAAGGGCAAATATATCACTGACTCGAAATAAAAATCGTCGCTTAACAAGCAACACCAGCTATCTCAATTTTTTGAAATTTCAAAAAGAAAGAAGGTACTCAATTTTTCACAACCAATGACAAATAATTCAGAATTTTTTTTCACATCTGGTCGGAATATGCGATCTCATGTTTATATCAGATGCTAAAACAAATTCAGATATATTCGTTACTTGTTGCAAAAAATTGAGTATTTTCATTCTCTTTGAAATTTTAAAGAATTGAGATAGGTGGTGTTGCTTGTTAAGCGACAAAATACATTATAAATTGTGGGCTTTATTTTGACAAATATATATATACAATACTACTTTCCATTTCCCTTTAATTGTTTACTAATTTGATTGGTTTCAATCTCTCACCTGGGAATTCAGATGTTCTGCTTTTACTAGAATTAACCATTCTTTCACGATAACAGGAGACAGTGAGATGAAATGACATGAAGAAAAATTAGCATTTCTTTAATATTTGATACAGCTACATTCTGAACTCAGTTTTTTACCATTTACTTTGACATTTTAGTTTTTAAAGATAATATTAATATCTAACAAAAGAAAATATTTTGATTTTAGTGTTTGAAAAATTTGTGATCCAAGCTGAATTACCAGGAACTGGAAGACACATTCATCGAGATTTGCTAATTTAAACAAAATTCAGTCCTCAAACAAGGACAAGAGGCAAGGAAATCATCATTTATCATAGTTTTTCATCAGTCTCATGGTTTTTCATTGATCATAGTTTTACATCAGTTTAGGTGAAATCATCCGTGGTATGTTTAACTACAAAGCTATAAGAAGCATCTACAAATAAACTTTTTTGCTTCAGAGTATAAAATGGTATGTTGAATTCAGAATTCCCTGCCATTTGCCATAGAAGAATTAGAGGGTTTGAAACATAACAGGAAAATACATGTATGAAATTTCTGTTGATTTTCAGGAATTACTCATTTTAAAACATCAGCTCGTACCATCAGATTGTACCTGGCTGATGGGCCAGGTACAATCATTCTGAAAAGGAAACCATACCTAAAAAAATATTCAGCAAATCAAACTGGTTTTAAAATAATTATCACGAACAAATATTTTTGTTTTCAAAATCATATTTCTGCTAGCAAGACGATTTGTTGCACTGGATAAATGAAATTGCATAAAAAATGATATTCTATTTTTATATAATGAAAAGAAATCAAAATAGAACAAAGGCATTGATTCATATTATTGAGTTCACACAAAATTACCATGACTTACAATGAAAAAAAAAAATGACAACTATTTTTTTCCCCTTCTAACCACCAGCTGGCCTTGGAAAGATGCTTGCACTTATTCAATAAATGATTAGTGTGTGCACAGCTTAAAAAATAACTAAATTCTAGATTTTTTCACACTTAGCTTAAAACATATCTGTAATTATAAACATGGTAACACAATGTCTTATTTAAGAAGAAATGATTTGAAAGAACTAATTCCAGATAAATTATAGCAGATGTATCGCATAAAATAATTTCAAGCAGAAAAAATCTTACTTTTCTGGCTATTTCGGTGTTTGCATTAGCACTCAGCAGCAAACGAACAATATCAACATATCCTTTCTCAATTGCCCAATAGAGTGCCGTCTTCCCATCCTGAAAGAAATCATGTTTAATTCACAACAGATTGAAGACCGATTCTAAATCAGAGTTCCCACTCTTATTGAAGGAAAAAATTCAAGGACCTTTTTAAGAAAATATTCAAGGACCATAAAATTATATATTTTAGACATCCTGAAAAAAATCATGTTTAATATAGAACAGATTTAAGACCGATTCTAAATCAGAGTTCCCACTCTTATTGAAAGAAAAAATTCAAGGACCATAAAATTATACATTTTAGACATCCTGAAAGAAATCATGTTTAATTCACAACAGATTGAAGACCGATTCTAAATCAGAGTTCCTACTCTTATATTGAAGGAAAAAATTCAAGGACTTTCAAGGACCTTTTTAAGAAAATATTCAAGGACCATAAAATTATATATTTTAGACATAAAAATGCAAATGAAAAATTTAAATCAAATTAATCATTCGTATTTTTATTTTTGAAATAAAAAAAATTGATATAGATCTACAATTCTAATGATAAAACTGGGTACCAAATAAAAAAAATTGATATAGATCTACAATTCTAATGATAAAACTGGGTACCAAATTTTATCCATTTAACGATTTAAGTTTTTGAGTTATTGTGTTCACATGAACACAGACTTCCCTGGCTCTATGAAATTAAATAACATAAATTTTGAAAACAGATTTCATTACAGAGAAAATCGATTATTGGTATTTAAAACAAAATTCTGTTCAAATATATCCGTTACTTTCAAAATACATTAGGATAATTGCGGGACTGTTTTACTCGACTGAGAAATACCCTCTGTAATTTTTACTCTATTGGCAAATTAAGCTGTCTTTGAATATGCAACGAGAGAAAAGATTGATGATTGACAGAATTCCCAAACAAACGCTCTTTTTCTGGTGGTGGAATTCTCAAAGCAAAACCAAATCACAAACTGGTTTTCTCTTCTGTCCCAAAAACTATTGGATGGTCAATTTGCTTACTTTTCAAGGACCCAATGAAAAATCAAGTACTTTTCGAGGCCCCTAAGTAAGGCAAATGAGTTTTCAAGGACCGTGGGAACCCTGTAAATACAATCGCTATATTCTCGAATGAATACAATAAAGCACACCGATACTCAACTTACCCCTCCAGCTAAATCTATATCAGCATATTTTCGAATCAACGCATCCACAATCGAAAAGTGCCCAGATTTAGCAGCATGGATTAAATTGGTGTCGCCATTCCTGTCTTGTAAATTAATGTAAGCGCCAGCATTCATCAGAGCTTTTGCAATATCCGTATAACCTTCTTTACATGCAATTGATAAAGCAGTGCAACCATCCTAAATAAAAAAACAACAAATGAGTCTTGTCACACTTAAGATATTAGAAGACAGATTACTTTTGGAAAATCTTTTTACATGTTTTATACAGGTTTTTAATGATAAAATAAGTTTAAAGATTAAGCCATCATCCTTCTGACATTTTAAAAGGAAAAAAGTAATTTTCAACTAGAGGTAATAAAAAAAAATACCAACTTTCAAAACAGTTTTGTACATTCGATAAATAAATTACGAAGATTTTTTTTAATAATATAAAACCATTAAATGCAAAACAGGAAGAGACAATTTTCTCATCCTTTAAAAAAAAAAAAAAAATCAAACTAATTAGTAATTTAATAAACAGTCAATACTACAAGCTCTTTTGACGCAGAAATGCATCAGGTAAATATTCAACATTTGGTAATTTCTATTGAAAGGATTGGTTTCTGAACAAAATAATAATAATAAATTTGGGGCATATGGGGAATCTTATCTTTTAACAGAAAGTATTGAATTACTACATCTAGTTTGAAAATAATTTATCAGACATATATTGAAGAAATAATATATATAAAGAATTTATACCATATCTATTGAATTGACATTTGGTTTATGTTCTAAAAGCATATTCACAATGCTGGCATAGTTGCCCTTTGTTGCAACAAGAAGGGGAGTCCAAGAAAACTAAAAAAGAATGAAATTTATACAAAATTAAATCTTAGTGAAATGCACACAAAACAGAAGGAGCAATACAATTTCATAAACTTCACATGTGGTCCAGTTTCAATTTTTAACATCATAGCACGATCATAACATCGAAACTCAGAAAATGAAATCTTGAAATTTGCTGAACCCTTTAAATTGCTATTTTAAAAAAATATTTATTAACTTTTAAAAATTATTTTTGAGATACAGATTGATTTAAGATAGGAAATTCAGTTAGCTTATAATATAAAATTAATTTGATTTGTTTTGATAAATCAATAATTAATTAACAGGTCGAGAAACTTCATTATGGTATGAGATAAATTGAAACATCTAGGTTTGGTTTCTTCGAAAAATTTGATGAGAACTTAATGTCAACATTTATTTCAGAATCATTTGTTGTTATAATACTATCTCAGAATAATATAATAACAAACTTACTTGTTAAAACTACATTATATGGTCAATCTATTTAATAATATCATTTTTGTAATTTCTGAAATTATTAAGTGATGGTAACTCAAATTAGAGGTGGTATAATAGCTTACCATGAACATTAAAAAACTGATAAATTTGATGGTAAGTATACTTCCCACAATCTTAGAAAGTATCAAAGAAAATTAGCTTTAGCTGTATCCCATGAAATTTTGTAACATTTAGTCATTTTTTTTATTTGTAAAAATTTTTTAAATCCCTTTCCATTGTTTTCAGACTGTTGACTCAGAAAACTGTTGTAATCTATGTTAATCATAGTTAAATAAATAAAAAAACACTCTGTAGCGAGTGAATGTAATTCAATTCAAAAAGCAGGCGGTGAATATTTACTGTCGCTAGGCGACGGAAGATAACTTATTATTAACTACTTCTACTTGTCTACTTATTTAACTAAACCTATATTAAACATCTTTTACTTTTATTATTCTGATTTGTACTTTTTAATCGCCATTGGAGAAATATATTTTTGTACAAATAAAAAAAGATTTATTTTGAAGTGTGCGAATATTTTATTTTTATTTACCTACACTTCAACTCTATAAATTTTTACCAAATGAAGGAAATAGTATAAAAACATGATTTGTTAAATCTAATTAAAATCCAATTATAATTTTCTCATATCTAATATTGCAAATGTTTGTGTAATAATGTAGTGTTTGGAGGTAAATATAAAAGTTTCTCTAAAGAATAAAAGTGAAATAATGTGCATTTCAATTCATGTGATATAGGTATGCCATATTGGGTTGCTTTTTTAAAAGGTAATTCACATTCAAAACCTATTAAAAATGATTTTCAATAGGTATTCCTAGTGAAAAACATTTTAAAAACTTTTTTTAGGACAAATAGGAAAAAAGAAAGAAAAAAAAAAACCACCAAGGGTTTTGTTTTGCTAGCTTCAGCATTACATTATTTTGCAAGAATTATTTTATTTTCCAAATATGCTTGTCATGTAAAATGAATAATTTTTACTAAAATATTAGAATGTGCATGTTTTATGATGAGATTCAAATGTCAAAGTGCATCTTCTTAACTATAGCTTTATAACACAATTAACCCATTAAGGCCCAAATTAATTTAAAACACATATTTTAATAAATTAGATTTCATCTCATTACAATTCAGAGAAAAAATTGGGGGGGGGGGGAATAATTGTTTTTATTTTAGCAAAAATGTTTAAAAAAATTGGTAGAAAATCAGTTTTTAAAACTTTTTTTTACGTAAATGTTAAAGATTTTTTAATATAGTAAAATATCAAAAAACATGAAACTCATTCTAATTCCTTGCATTACTTCAAAATTATATCCAAGGAAAAATAAAAAAAATTCAAAATGGCAGCATTTTGACTTCAAAATCTTGCTAACTGGTGGTAAATGCCTGTTGCAAACTGTTTAGCAGTTTGGCAATACCTATTGACTTAATAAACAAAGCAAAAAAGAAATAATGGAATGCATTTGGTTCAGCCACGGAAGTGAAATGTAATTGTCCTATAAATAAGACGCTAGGTGCTAATGGGTTTAATTATAACATTTTAAGTTGCTACAACGTGCGCTAATATTTTAAAGAAAACATATTTCCCTCATTTATTATACCAGCATTTCTACATCTATCAAGAAAAATACAGTCTTGTATGATCAAATCTGTCTTGACCCAATTGAATTTCGTTTGATAATTAAACTTTGAGGGAAAATAGAGAACTTGAAGTTCAAAGCTATCATCTGCACAGACAGTGCAGAGAGGAAACCAAATGGATGCCAATAAAAATTAACTGTTTCAGTCTCAGTTATGTATGTATAATGCAGATGATAAAATTGTTAGTTGTAAACATTTTTTTAAAAATTTCATTAACACTTTTCAATGGATTTTGCAAGATTAGATGAAAAAGTTTAACCTCATTTGCAATAGCTGAAAAGAAGGGAGCAGAAGATGCCGTTCAAAAGCAATTTGACATGACAAACAAAAAATGCTCTAAAAAGTACTTACCATTCCTGCTGTGTCAACATTAGCTCCAGCATCCAAAAGCAAATGAACGATTTCAGTGTAACCTTTACGACAAGCCCAAACAAGAGGTGTAGTTCCATACTTGAATGAAAAAATAAATTATTTTTTCAAATACCAAATTAATATACTGTTTATAAATTCAAATTTTCAAAAAAAGTGGTTGCATAAGCTAAATAAATACAATTACTATATTAACCACTTAAACATTTTGCCCATAAGACATACACACAATATGTCCGGTACTTGATTGATTTACCTGTACGGGCAAGAAGAGTTTTTCATGCTTCGTTGCTGTTTTGCCCCATTTTTCTTTTCTTAAATTAGTATATTATATTATTAGCGTCAGTTTGTGATCACATGAAGGCTTTTTTTTCTCATTTTTCTAAACTATGGGCATAGGGTAAGTTTTATTTATTTATGAAGGCTTATTTTAATATAGCCAGATGGCTAATAATTTTAATCAATCTTATTAGCGTTTTGATGTACAAATCTCCTTAGTTTGGGAAATTTTGGACCAAGAGAAGCTATGTTTGGCATAATGCTAGCTTCTTAAAGAAAAATTTCCAACTTATTATTTTGAATCCATTTCGAAAAGTTCTTAGCCCTTGAAAAAGTGGACTAGAATGGATTCCTTGTTTGTTTTTGGTTTTATTCGATTATCTCCGAGTTTATTTTCATTTTATTTGGCTATCTTCGTATAATATTGATTTCGATTGTTCTCTGGTTTTTGTTTTGCTGCTGCAATTGCGCGCTACTTAAAGATTGCATTCATTTTATCTATTTTTATTTAATTATTTTTTTCTAAATTTTATTCTATAAATTTTATAGTTTTTCAATAAAAATAACTTTAGTTATTTTTTGTTATTCTTGTTTCAAGTTTAATTAAGTTTATTTTTAAAATTTATTCTATTTTTTCGAATTGATTGTTTTTAAGCTTTTACCAAGAAATGGTGTTAAAATCCAGTTAATATTTTCTCATGTTTCAATGACCCAGGCAATGTCATTTGTAATTGTTTAGTTTAGTTTTCTTCCAACTTGTTTAGTTGTGAGACATACGTTCATACCATACAGAACATATGCCAGGTTCGTACAGAAACTGATAAAGAGGTGATAGCATTAGTTAGAATCCATTCCTTTCAACCTATTGCATGAGGGGGATGCCGATAGCTGCTTTAGGTTGTCACAGCTACAAAGTGGTTTCTTTGAGAGAAGTGCTTTTGTTATGCCCATCACTCAAAACCAGACCTCTAATAAGCAAGAAAATGCATACACGTTTA
Source organism: Araneus ventricosus (assembly GCA_013235015.1). NCBI lineage: Eukaryota > Metazoa > Arthropoda > Arachnida > Araneae > Araneidae > Araneus > Araneus ventricosus. Next base: position 1,179 of record BGPR01033696.1, on the reverse strand, counting down.
AAATTTCAAATGAATTCGTACTCTTCTAAATTTAATTTTTTTATCTTTCACTATAAAGTTGGCTTTCTTATGTAGCATATGTCTATGACAAAAATGCTAGCGGTCAATAAAAATGTGTTTTAAAATTGCTTTATATGTGCTTCTTTAACCCTTTTAAGGGAGGCATTAACTTTTTTGAAATATGGTTGAAAAACATCATGAATGGGTTTAATTTATTGTCTAGACATAGAATCTACAAAAAAATTAAAACAAACAAACAAACTTACTTCACCCCGGGGGGGGGGGTCATCCCTCTTTGGGGTCACCCCCTCATATGAGAACCCCCTTAGATACAGCCACCTTGATATACTCAAAAAATATTGTTGAATCTTACAGAAAATCATAAATTAAAACTTCAAGAATATTGGAGGAAAAGTTTCGAGTTAACTTTCTAAAATTGTAAACGTCCAGAACTGAAAAAATTTCTTATCTCCGAGTTAAGGAATTTTTCAAAACTTTATCTCTAATAATTCCTATTCCGAAACAAAATTTCATAAGACTGCTATATACATTCTAAAAGGAGTACTATTAGCCCTATACTAAACCTATTATTTTCCATTTATAGTTGAATTTAACAATTGAGAAACGAGTGAAATTAGGTGTGCCGCAAAGGGTTAAATACTTCATTTTTGTAGCTGGAAACATTTAAACTGAAGATAACATATTCTTAGGTAACTATACTAAAGAAATTAAAGAGGGGCCTCATTGGTTAAGAAAAAAAAGAAACAGTGGTTAATATCAAGAAATAAAATAGGAACACGTTAAAAATTTTAATGGAAGAGATTATTAGAAATATCACTCACTTTGTCACCTGAATAAACCTTGGCCCCTCTTTCAAGTAAAGCTTCCACAATTTCCAAGAATCCTCTGCCTGAAGCCCAGATAAGTGGAGTACACTGATTCTTATCCACCAAATTCACTATTGCACCATGCTCCAACAGAATTTTGACAACATAATAATGGCCTTTATAACTAGCCCACATCAAAGGTGTCCACTGACCCTAAAATCGCAATTTGATGAACAAAACTTATTAAATAAAAACACAAGAAAAATACTGTTAAAATATGAAATTTTAACTGGTTCACGACATTTGATGATTAAATACATGAAAACAAAACTACAGCAATACCCCAAAGTTA
>BGPR01033695.1:0-16848 GCA_013235015.1 Araneus ventricosus | reverse complement strand
ATTATTTAACCCTTTCGTGTTCATTGGTTTCGCAGTGAAACCACACATTGAGCTTTATTGTGTTTTAATGCGCTTGGGCGAAACGCAGCGTAATTTTTCTTTCGTAACTCAAGGAGCCAGATATGTAGGCCAACTTATATAAAAATTCTATTTCAGTACCGTTAGTATTCAAAGATATCGGCATTGCAAGAGCTAAATTGCTTCCGATCTCTAAGAGAAAGAAAACGATGAGGGTTCTTGCACAAATTGATATTTTTTCAAGTTGAATCCTCGAAAGTAATATTGAATTTTACGAAGATTGAATATCCTGAACACTCACGTATACTTACAAATTAAATACATAATTGAAATTGCATTTCGATCATAACTTATTCGCAGGAAAAAATCCTTTACCGTTCATTGGTTTCACTGTGAAGTCACAAGTTTTTTGAAAGTAAAAAATGCTAAATTTTTTTCCTTTATATATTTATGATCATCCGCAAATGTCTAAAACTCATTTTTGATATAAATTTAGTAATTTTCAAAACCAAACATGTGGTGAACTTGTAAAGGATTAAACTAGCAAAATACCCAGCGTCACTCGGTCTTTTTTAATATCAAAAAGACAGAACATCGCTCCATGTCCTTGTTCCTGCAACCATTACAGTTGCCGCACTATTGTAAGAGACAAGAAACTATGAGCACGATGATGTATTTTCACTCTCGGAAAAATAAAAATAATTCCCACTAAAATGGAATAATTGAAACAAACCAATAGTTGTTCATGATAAATTGCAAATCGACTGTGAATCACCTATTTTAAAACTTTTTTAGTGGTCTTTCAGAATTCTGTCGATGTGTTCTGGCAACAGCATTCTGTAACAAATGTATTGTTATTCGTAATGCGCTTAATGGTCTTATATTTGTGTAAATATTAACTTTGAAAAATTTATTAAAATTAAAGAAAAAACTTCAAGTAAATGATATTGGTATCACTGAAAATCTAATTGTTTTAAAACCTTAAGATGGTGTAAAAATAGTATTTGTGAGATAATATTTTAGGGAGATATCGCGGAAAAAATCCGAAATCTTGCTTAATTTTTAATTAATATTTAAATTAACTTTTGGGTTTTGAAGAGCACATATCTTCCAATTTTATTTTTGTATAAGAAACACACAAACAAACAAACACTTCTTTATATATAGGGTGGCCATTAAAGTTATTTACACCACCCCCCTCCCTTAATTTCAGAACGACTGAAGCTGTAGTCATAAAGTGGTGTCTAGGTGTGGTAAAGTAATTATGCGTTACGCCATGAGAGCACTTACAGCACCACCTGGTGGGCCTGGAGGAATTAGCATTCCTATGACGAAAATGGAGGGATGTAGAGCTATATGGAACTTCAAATTTCTAGAGCATTTTTGATTTAGTACAAGAAGACACCTTATGGCACTTAAAACGCACATTTGTTTGTTCATGATTTCCGAAACTATGACGTCACGAAACGTGTACGAAAGAAGAAAATGCTATCTTTGGGACAAAAATAATTCCCATAGATTTTTTCCTCTGGGGATACCTCAAAGAGTAGGTGTATGCAACCTCACCACCAACACTACAGGGCTTTCGACTACGTATTCCTGATACTTGTGCCAGCGTTAAACCAAATATACTAAAAAGTGTTCAACGTGAAATAAAGGTCGAAATGTGTATTATAGCAGACGGAAAGCAGTTTGAACACCAAAAATAAAGATATCTTGTAATAAGGAGTTTTTTCCTGTGACAGGCTCTCGTTCTGTCAGGTAACAGCGTTGGAATTCACTAACAAATAAATGAAATTTTAAGTGTTCTGTTCTTAGCATTTATGTCCACAAAATTATATTTGGTACTAAATTGATAATGTCCTACAACTTTGTAATTGGTTTTGGAAAGACATAAAACCGGTTTAAACCGAAAACCGTTTTTTTCTGTTCCGGTAAACCGGTTTTTTCGGTTATTTTTTTGTTCCGGTTTTAACTGGTTATTTTTTAAATCCAATAACCTGTTAAAATAACCGGGTCAGAAGATAGGCTGAATTTTAGGTTTGACTATTTTAAATTTACCAAGTTATAAAGCATTGAATTCCATCATCATAGTTCAATCACTGACAACCGCTGCCTAGAGGCTTATGTTGGTTGGCGGATTATTGAAAGAGTCTATATGAACAGATAAATATTGGTCAATGGATTGATTTCCTGCAAAAACAATGCTAATAAAAAATTTGTGTGCAAAAGGACTGTTTTTCGTAGCCAAAAAATATTTATCTTTAATCGGAAGTTCTGTGGCTTCCGAAAAATTAGTATCTACGTTGAATGACGTTGTTTCCGACGAGAGGTGCCGACTCACGGATCAACATATTGCTGAAAGAGTCTTTATGAGCAGATTAGATGATAAATATTGGCCAATGAATTAATTGCTTGTGAAAACAATGCTAATAAAAAATTTTGTCTATACTACTTATTTATTGTAACAACTACTCATTTATTATTACATATTGTATTAATCACTTATTTATAATTATTGCATTAATTACTTATTGTATTAATACTTACTTATTGTAAATTATTTATAAAAACATTTGTCTCCAAATATTGTTTCTTTTAAAAAAACCGAAAACCGGTTATTTTGAGAGGTTTTAAGGTGAAAAAAACCCAGTTGTTTTTGCAATAACCGCCATCCCTAATTGATATAATTGATTTTTATTTTTCATTATCTCTGACACCGATATTGCAGACGAGTGGTTGATAGAATCAAATTCATGTCTGTATTAAACGGAAATTTTAATTTTCTTATAAATATATACGAATTGCAAAAAAAGTTTTCTAAAGAATCTCTTTAAAAAAATTCCAAGTTTTAGAAAAAATAATTTACTTTCAATAATTCTCAAGTAATTGATGGAACTTCGTAAATAACTGCAGGTAATAGCAAGGCGGATTACCGAAAACATTTCGGTAATTGATGTTCTCAAATATATATGCTAACATGAAATAGGAAACAGCTGTCAAAACACATACTGCTGAACTGATTACTGAAATTGGTAATATTGCACTTGTTTACAACATCGCCAGTATCAGTTCAAACGGTAGTTTTCGGAATTGAAACCAGAAAAAGCGAATACTCGATCGACCATGGATCAAGAAAGAAACACAAGTCTAGGAATAATATAAATTTATTGTACACGAAATTGCAGCAAGTCTTAACATCAATACATCTCCTAAAGTAAAATCACGAAAAATTAATTTATCATAAAAAATAAATGATTGCAATATACTATTATGTATGTTAATTAATAAATGCTGTTTAAAATATTAGTTACTAAAAATTATTGACCCCCTTCTTTTTTGTGTAGTTTAATTACTTTTTTCTCAATTATAAAAATCTATTATTTTTTATAATGTACTTTGCCTGTGAACATATTGATGAGTTTATCTTTGCCGAGGGACCCAAGAAACCTTGAGTCGGCCATTGATTGACAACAAAGAATTATGGTTTGAGATAAAATGGCATATTTATCTCTCAACGGAAAAATTATAGTTGCTATAAAATGAAACATTTATCTGTCAACGGAAAAATTAGAGTTGATATAAAATGATACATTTATCTGTAAACGGAAAAATTATAGTTGATATAAAATGGTACATTTATCTCTCAACTGAAAAATATGAACTGATGAGAAAAAAATATTGAACTATTAAGTTAATCTTATAAATAATTTATTAAGTGCATATTTATTAAAGCTGAAAGTACAAACATTTACAAGCTCGTCTTATTATCATACCAACAAGAATTTCTGAAATGCATCGAAACGTTTTTTATTACGTGTACTTGAAATCTTTAAAACACATACTGAAGTACAGACGAGTACTATTTCGGCGGTTGAAGTTCGGTACAACAGTCACAGTCTTCTTCATCAGATCCGCCTGTAACTGTGTCATTAAGCTTGAAAGTGGCACTGCTGGCACTTTCAATAGCTGCCTTGCCAGCAGCTCCAAGTCCAGCAGCACCGATGCTTTGCAAACCAGCAAACATGCCACCAGTGATGCCTCTAATCGTTCCACCAAACCATGTTGCTTGAACACCTGTCGCTACAGATCCAGCCGCTATGCCACCAGCTCCGAAGCCAGCAGCTGAAACCAAAACAGGAGTCGCCACAACAGCTGCACCAGCGACGGCAGCAGTTTTCACTCCATACACTGCAAGAGAAAAATAAAAATAATTAATTTAAAAATCGAAATCAATACGAAATTAATAATACGTTTTGAAAATTTAAGCCAACAATAGGTCTGTCACTAAATGCGCGCCAATGCTTCGCTCAGCTTTAAAATTCTTTTTCAAATAATCACTATTTAAAGCTCTACAGAAAAAAAGTAGTAATATGCATATGACCAACATATCAAAGTAAAAACAAAGTATTTTGCATTTAAATAAATTTTAAAAACTCAAAACAAAGAGATAGAATTTAAGTGTAAGGTTTGACCAACTGAAAAGGAGACTTTTGTTGCAGCGGCGTTGTATCTAACCCCAGTGGGTAAATGTTCTTGTCGACAGATTTTTAAAAAGTTCACTCTGACACGAAGGCCAGAAAAGTGATGCTCTGTTCCTTCTAGACGAAAAAGAACCTATACCCATGGACGGATTGGAACTAGGGATGGAAAAAACCTACCGTTTTTTTTTTTTGTTTCGGTCAACCGATTTTTATCGGTTATTTTTTTTAAACCCAATAACTTGGTAAAAAAATTGGATCGGAAAATAGGCTTAATTTTAGGTTCGATTAGACCAGGGGTCGGCAACCTATTGAAACGGAAGAGCCAAAAGTTACAATTTACAAAATTTCCCAATTTTTAAAGAGCCATTAAAAATTTTCCTTTCAATATTATAGTATTTGCTTATATATATTTGGTTTAAAATAAACGGCTTTAAATACAGAATAATATTTATTCATATAAAAACACAAATATAGATAGTTTTGGGGGCAATTGCTTTGTATGCCTTTTGAAAGTTTGATTAAATCTGGCTTACAACTTGTTGTTTCAAGTTTCAAGCACGACTCTAGATTTTTATTTGTTAGTTGACTTTTAACTTTACTTTTTATTATATTCATGCAAGAGAACGCTTGCTCGCACGAATATGTCGACCCGAAGATCGTCAGCACTCCATATGCCAACTTCTTCACCTCACTTTAGCATTCTGGAAGACTATTCCATGCGCCGAATATGAGGGTCTCAACTCGCGGAATTTCTTTTAGAGCTGTCCACTTGTGCTGCGCGATGTGCATATATTTCCGGACCTCCAACTCTTCCAACTTGCTCTTGAGTTCTGTGAACTTGCCACTCCACAAGTCTTTGGCTTTCAAATCCAGTAATTGCATTTGAAGCGATCCAGCATCAATTCCAAATGGCCCAATGTTGATCTCATTTGTATTTGTGTTGAGAGGATTTACTATGAACGCGAGAGTATTTTTGTTTGTTTTGAATTGCTCGAATCTCTCAGCGAATCAATCCTTTATGCTTTTTAAAGCTATGCTGAAGTAATTCGTGTCAATAGTTGCATTGGTCTCATCGCGATATTGCTTCAGATTTTTAAAATGAAGTAATTTACCGCTCTCCATGTCTTCAACAAAAAGAAGTAATTTGTTATCGAAACAAACTTCTTCAAGCAAGGTGTAGGCTGGGTTGGCCTTTCCTTGCAGTATTAAATTTAGTTCACTAAGTTTCATTGTGGTATCTACCCTTAAGTTGCATTTTTGCAGCCATTCCTCTCCCTCCAATTCGGGATGGTTAATGCTTTTTTCATTGAGGAATGTTTTTATTTCACTCAAGCACAAAACAAAACGTTGCAATACGTTACATCTGGAAAGCCATCGCACTTTATTGTACAGAAGTAGGTCAGAAAACTGGCTATCTATTTCTTCAAGAAAATCTTTAAACTGGCGATGGTAGAGTGCTTTTGCCAAGATGCGTTTAATAATCTTAATTACCAAGTTCATGACCTCAACTATTTCGGCCGGAAATGTTTGGGCACAAAGCCCTTCTTGATGAATTATGCAGTGAAACGTTAGAATTTCGTGGTTTATTTTTTTCTGAAGAACTGATATTACCCCTCTATGTATTCCTGCCATACTTCTGGTTCCATCTGTTGCTATAGAAACGATTTTATTTATATCGATTCCATTGTCTTCCAGGCATTTTTGCACAGCATTTGCTATATCTTTTCCACGAGTTTGCCCTGAGAACGGTAGCAATCCTAGTAGTTCTTCTTTTGGACCTTGGGACGACATATACCTGAAAAGGGTAACTTATGCCGTGTCTTTTATGTCGCAAGACTCATCTATAGCAAGTGATAAGGCAGAAGCCAGTTTAATGTCTTCCACTTGCATATGTGTTACATTTGAAGACATTTTAGCAGTTCTATATTGTACTGTTTTAGAAGATAATGGTAAATCTTTAATTTTTTCATGATTTCTGCTTTGTTTCTAAAATCATAAAACAGTTCTTCAGATGCACGTATAGAACAATCTTTGATGTACTCACCATCTGTGAATGGTTTTCCTCTTTTTGCAATTTGTAATGATACTGCTAAGCTTGCCAGATTTACATTATTGGAAGATTGCGCCCAGTTACTTAACATGGAACTTGACTGTTGTTGTTTTTTTGAGCTCTTCAACAGCTTTTTTCGTGCGTTACCGGTTAGATATTTACCAGCAAACTGGGTATGTTTTGTAGTGAAGTGTTTCTCCAAATTTCACTTCTTATTGTGTGAGTTTTTCGTGGCAAATGAGACAAGTCGGAAGGCCATCTGTGTTGCATATGAATGCAAACGACTCCGTCCAATCCTGATTGAATGCTCGGTTTTCTTCTTCAGTTCTTTTTTATTCACCAGATGATATGATGGTGTCAGAGCTGAAAAAATGATTTATTAAAATTTTACTTAGCTATCTAAAACGGCAAACAATTTATTTACCATTATTACTTCGTTAACACGATCCCCAGATATGTAATCCAATTCTGTTACTGATTTTATTATATTATACGCGTACATACCTTTGAGAAGTTAATTCGCTTCTAAATCGTATTCTTCTTGAAACAGCAAGCGAATAGACACGCAAAAACCGCACGCGATTAAATTAACACACACGTAACGTAACGTCAACCGCGCTATCCGAGGATGGCTGACTGACAACACGTCAAGAGTCTAGCCGTGTTATCTAGGCTTTAGACGGTGGCTGTTTGGGCGAGACGGAAATGGAATGCAATTGGCTGAAAGATAAACATGGTCACGGAGTCTCATCTCTAAGAACAAAACAATAGTTCAAATTTATCTCATTACGGTCATGTTAAGCGTAGCGATTTGTAATTAACGATTATGAAAATAGAAGCTATTGAGAAATTAGGTACTTGAAAATATATTTTCTTATTTTTTAAGGGTTTTGATAGTAAATTATTAATTTTTTCGTATGGAACTGGAGAGCCGCAACTTTACATCAAAAGAGCCACATGCGAGCCGCAGGTTGCCGACCCCTGGATTAGACTAAAATTTACCAAGTTGTGAAGCTTTGAATTTCATCATCTTAGGCGAATAAAACAAAGGCTAATTTCTTTATGAACCCAGTCTTTATGAACAGATAAATATTGGGCAATAGATTGATTTCCTTAGAAAACAGTATTAATAAAAACATTTGTCTACAAACGACGGTTGTTTTATTATAAAAAAAAGTATCGAAAACCGTTTATTTCAAAAACGGATTATTTTGAGCGGTTATAACCGCCATGTTAAACAGGAGGTGAGAAAAACTTGAATAATCGCAGATCGGTTATTTTCGCAATAACCGCCATCCCTACAATAAAACCTCTTTATTACATCGTTCAAGGAACAAGTCCGAAACGACGTACTATCGAATCTTATTTGTTAACTTATCTAAAATACAATAAATCACAGTAGACTCCCAACTATCTAGCATAATGTGGTGGAGGGGTTGACCGGATGACAAAAAAGGCCGGAGTTCTATAAATGCCCACTGCCTAAGCCACCATAGGTTTAAAAACATTCTTTTTATGCCTAAACCCGTCTCGGATTCATATTTCCTCACCTCTTAGTGCAGGCCAAGGTAAGACCTGTAAGGTTTCTAAAAGTTTGTTATGTACTGTCCTACCGCCACAAGAAAAACACCAGACACCAGACATGTCGATGACGGTCGTTATGGTAACGGGATATTCCACTTCATTTTGGGGGAGAAGGAAATTGCTTTATTTTATTTGGCTCAGACAGAATCGGCGGAAGTTTCATTTCGCTTTGTACTTCGGTCGAAAATGAAAACCTTGCCTAACGAAGTGCGCTTTGTTTGTCAAATCTTGCGGTTGATTTTATATCCATATCCCTCCTTTCTTCGACTCGTCTACTTCAGGCAACCCTGTTCAGGATTTTTCTCGTTGCGGTAGGGCAGTACTGTTCGTTTTAAAAATCTATTACAAAAAAAGGAGTCCAAAGATAAAAAAATTATGTACATTTTAACATAAATTTTCTAATGTCTCTCTGGGAATTATTTAATAGCAAGGCCAGATAGTTCAGAGTCAATAATAATTATGACACATGCGTATATTTAATAATATAATAATTTTAATACATTATTGTGCTTTAAAATAATAATATTTACAGTATTAACAGACAATAATATTAAATTTTTTCAACTTTTAAAAATTCCATCTTTTAAATAATCGAAAAACATTTAATGATAATTATTGCACTTTTAATGTATTAACCTTTCTGGAATACCCATATTTCTTTTTCTTGAATATTTTTTTTTTATCTCAGTTTAGTTTAGTTATATTAACACCCCGTTCTGAAGCAACACTAGGGCTATTTCGAAACGGACCTCGTAATTTTCAACCGTTGTCCGATGACGATACCCGAGCTGGCACCCAAGTCGCAACAACAGCGGGAGAACATTTTACCAACGACTTATGATTCAATGTGCAACAGGTCCACATACACGGCGTATCCTTAGTGGGTAACTTGTACCCCTCCGAAACCGGAACCTTACAACTACGCGGCCTCAATTTTTATCTCAAAGTATTTCTACAATAATAAAAGCGAATTATGTCTCTTGGCATTCTACAGGACAGACCGTTAGACCTACAGCTACCGAATTTGGCGCAGATATATTTTAAATGCTGGGAATAGTTCACATTTGTTTCGATATATGGAAAAGATTATTTTATCTTAAGCGTTGTCACATTCCTATTAAATGAGAATATTATAGATATTTTAAATCGTTCTATTTTTTATTGTCTCCGAGTTGGCACTTCCAGTTTTTAATTAAAAGTCTTTATCTTAAGAGTTGCCATTCCTTTTGAACGAGAATATCATAAATATTTTAAATCTTTCTATTTCTTTGTCTCCGAGTTGCCACTTCCAATTTTTAATTAAAAGTTGCATCATTCCTTAAAATGTATTAATAATTTATGGAAAAAATCAGATTTCGGCAGCTTGTAAAAATCGTTTGGTACAGTTTCATTTTCCTTGCCAATACCTAATCATTTTATTTATTTACCTCCGAGTTAATCTTAATGTTTAATTAAATTCTGTGTCCTTCTGTGCAACTGGTATTATCATTTTGATTAAAATGTTGCAGACGTTATGAGGATTTTTTGTATTATATATATAAAAACTATATTTTAAAAAATACACCTGAAAACATTTTCATCCCCCAGCAATTGTGAGTGCATAAGATAATTTTCAAAAAAAAAAAAAAAAAAGAAAGTGATTATTAAAAACATGTGCGGATGTGGATTTTCTCAAGCATGGACTCGGAAACAATAAATGTCATTTATGCTTGATTTAACAAGTTTACCATGCACATTGGCCACATTTTTTTCCTCATAGTTCTCATTATTGTGGCTATTCTTGAGTTCTATTGATTTTAGAAATCTTTCGTATGCATAAATTGTTTGCAGGGCTAGATTAAGTTCTGTAGGGATTTTCAAATCCAGATATTTTTATTGATTTTAATTTGATACCTAGATAAGCAGTCTCTAAGTAAGTAGCATTATTACAACAAACTGAAATAATAAACATTTAATTGAGGGTCATGTTCAAGAGAGTTGGTTGTAGTATCTCTCGTATAATAGATTTTATTTAAAAGTAATTTTATAAAAAATGATAAACAAAATTTCAAAACCTTAACGCATTCAAAATATTCGTAATTTAATATGGCGGCTCGTCGGCTCAGGAACAAACAGTGCTGCAAAAGTTGTATAGTTGTAGGAAATTTTGTGCTGATTATTTTGGTATGTAATATAGTACTAAAAACTGACAGTTTTTGAGTTATAAGCAAAAAGCTGGTGAAAACGTTTTCATGTTTTTTTGGCTATAACTAAAATTTCAACAAAAAGTTTTGGTGACAAACCTCAGATTCATAATTAGCACCCTAAGAAACATTAACGAGCAAAAAATTACAACTCCTTCAGAATTTGATTTAACGCCTTAAGGATCGCATTTTTTTTTTTTTTTTTTTGCTATCTAATAAGATGACCCCTCCTATTTTGGGAAGGGGCTGTCGTTTTTAAACATCTAAGAAGGCAGAGAATATTTGAGATGTTTATGGATTCTACGTAATTTTTGCGTCTAATTAAAAAGCTAATTAATGATTAAATTTTAGTTTAAAAGCCTAAAAATGCGATAATTCAATGCACGTCAATATGGCGGGCGCGAGACTTGAGGGGTTAAAAAACTTAATAACTAGACTACTGAGAAAAAGCGAAAAATAGAGAAATGAGGAAGTCGCGCCAAAGAGAGCTGGGGAAAACGCAGCTCAAGTGCATGTAATTTTAAGCGGAGAAAAGATCATTTTTTCTTCCGATTCAGTACCTAGCGTTGCTCAGAGCGCGAATTTTGGTCTTTCTGAGGGACAAATCTCTCTGGACAGCTCTGGTCTGTCTCTCTTTTAGTTTGATGATTGATTTTCTGTCTTCCATTTACGTTTTTATTACTTTTTTGTGTTTTTCGTTGATCAATGAACTCTCAAAGTGGAAAAGTAAGCCATTTAAAATAGACTAAAGAAAATGCAATCTTTAAAATAATTTCAGGCGGCACTGCAGCTCCAATGGACGAGCTGCCACGGCTTGTGAGAGACAATTGCAGAAAAAAAAATCGACAGGAGGCTGTCTCTGGGAAACGGCCGCACGGATTGAGGGGCGTAAACTTACCTTATTCAAATGTGACTAAAGTCGCTCTATGTAACTATTCACTCTATAGTGACTATTAGTCTAGTGTAACAATGTGACTATCTCTATGTAAAATTCTTCGTGATTTTCACTAACTTTGCAACTCGACTGACTAAACCGTAATTACAAATTCAAAAATTATTTTTGCAATCTTCTATGTCAATCTTTCTCTGTTAAATGAAACTAAAACCAACTCTATATGTTATTTGGTTCCGGAGCTATAAGCGTTTAACTTTAACGCGAAAAGAGTCATAATTTTCTTCCTTTCCCGACACACCATTAGACCACTATGGAAAGACGCAAGTCTCCGTCAAAAAAGATTGGACCACACTGATTTCTAAGCAAATTGGAAGACATGTAAAAAAATCCCAAGAATAACGAGTCTGAAATTTAGATGATATGCGATTTTAATTTGAATAGGTTCGAGCGGATGGCCCTTGTAGAACAAATGAAAACACAAAATTCGATTCTCAAGAAGGCGTCAGGGCGCCCCTTGCGACGCCCCTGGCCAGACAGTTGCCCATTTAATATTCCGGCCCTGCTAGTTTGTATTGATCAGATGCACAAAATACTGGAATGTCGCGCTCATTCAGTTTCATTAACAAGAAGTGTTTAAACAACGAACCCAACAGTTTATTCTCGCAAAGATGTAAATATTTCGGTTTTGTTAAGCCGGCCATTCACTTGAAGTCCAAAGCCCGGTTTTTCTCCCACCCATTTTAATCGAAAAATACAGACACGCCATTCACTTCCATTTAAAAGGACAATAACTCTTAACGAAGGTAGGGGGAGCGATCTTCTTTCCCTCTCTACAGCTGCTTGTCAATCGTTCTTAGATTTTCCCCAGTCCGCAAATTTTAATCTGCGCTACCCTCAAAGCGAGGCTTCAATCTACGCTCAAATTATCTACGCTCCAAAACATTCAGTTAATCAGTTGAGTGAATGGCAGGCTATAGATGTTTATGGCACAAAAGATATCGAGTGAATAGGTTTAAATGCAAAATGGCAGACGCGAGAATAAACACGCATCTTTAATATTTCAGGCAACAACTCCATTTGAAATTATGCAACAGGCTATAACCGTAATAAAGTGAACGTGGATGAATTTAAGATTACTTTGACATAAATATTTTGTTCGAATCGATTAAGGCCATCAGCCAGTCGTTACATAGACTGCAAATGAATTTAGCGGAAGACTTGCAATTCCTAAAGAACAACTAGCAAGAAATTTTGCTATTAAACTTAATACGTATATTGGTAAGCGACCAATAATGGTCGTCTGCTGCTTTTGCAAGTAATTTTGCTGCGGCAAATATAGAACATGCCTTTCCTAATTACTTCCAATACATAACCAGTAGCTTATTAAGAGAATATATCAAATCTCAAAGGAATAAAGCCATACAATGCTAGAAATATTAACCAGTTTACTAGTACCAGAGCATGCTACAATTTAGAAACACCCCTCTCTCCATTTTGATTTAATATCAAAAGGTAAACATCTAATCAAAGAAGTGTCAAGAAACTCGTGGTATTTTGCTGGAAAGTGATTTTACATTCAATTTATGTTCATAGATGCAGTACAATAACTTGTACATGAAGTTTTACTTAAAAATTTTATTCGATACAGTGGCCAGAATTATTCAATTCGAAGCCAGTGAGATACGATTCCAATTAATAAAAGATTAAAAGTCACGAAAACATATAGGGAGGCCAATAAGCTTTGAAGACTTCCAAGAAAACTTTACTTGCCGTCATCACTGGTCAGTGCCTTCTTATCGTCATTTTCAGTGTCGACATTTGAATGGTCCCCTTTTCCGAAGACTCCGTGGCTCTCTAGACTGCCTCGTTGTCGCTCTTCGAGTCTTCGATAGCAAGCAGCTGTTCCCTCGAAGACTCCATGTCATTGATAACCGTGTCGTTAATGAAATATACGTTAGCGATGAGCCTTTCCCTCAAAGACTCCGTGGCTTCCGCATCTACATTAGCATCAAAATCTTCTCGCATAGATCTCACGGCATTCATAGTCGACTTGGTCATCAAATCTAAGATGGTGTTGATAGTTTGCTTAAAAGACCCCAAGACATTCGCAACTACAACGTTGTCTCTCTTGTAATCTTTGTCAGCAACGAGCCCTTCTCTCAAAGACTTCGTGGAGTTCTATCCTTCAAAGAATCCGTGGCTTTCGTAATTACATTGCTGTCGTTCTTCGAATTTTCGTCAGCAGCGACCGCTCCTCTCCAAGACTTAATGCTAAGCTCAATTGCCTTGTTCAGCAAATCTACGCGAGCGGCGAGTTCTTCCTTATAAGTCTCCACGTCTCTCAGAAGAAAGTCGTTGTCGCTCTTCCGATCTTCGTTAGTTTCGAGAACTTCTTTCGGAGTATCCATGGCTTACGCAAGCGAAAATAACTCAAAGTGATTTAGAGAAAGAAGACAGCGGTTTTTATACTCAAGCATTGCACGAGAACTGAAACGCAACAATATGTGCGGGACTGTCGTTTTCGTCGATAGATCCGTTACCAAGCAACGGCTTGTTTAAAGTAAAAACTTGACTTTATTGCTCTTGCTCAGAAATCATATACGAAATTATGATGGGATATTAAGATGACATCTGAGAAATCGCCACAGCATGGTTAAGGAAATCTCACATATTGCAAACTTCGATATTTCGACCTTCTGTCTTTCTCAAAAGACAGGTGAAGTTATTTCGTAACCTGGTGGAAGAATATTGGATTGGGATTAAAAACTCATGGGTGGGGAAATCGCAGCTATTGGAAACTTCAATATTTCGACCTTCTGTCTTTCTCAAGGGACAGGTGAAGTTATTTCGTTGAGGTTTGATGAGCACATCGGGTATATTCTGGTACCCCCGGTTGGGTTTGGAGACGTCACTTTTTCCGCTCGTTAACAACGGGAAAATTGACGTCTCCCAACCCAACCTGGGGTACCTGAATACACCCCCATATCCTCCAATTTTATTTGTGTATAAGAAAGACACAAACAAACACTCACTACTTTATAGACAGGGTGGCCATTAAAGTTATTTACACCACCAAGAAGAAAATGCTATCTTTCGGACAAAAATAATTCCCATTGATTTTTTCCTGTGGGGATACCTGAAACAGCAGGTGTATGCGACCTCGCCACCAACACTACAGGACTTTCGACGACGTATTGCTGATACTTGTGCCAGCGTGAAACCATATATGCTAAAATGTGTTCAACGGGAAATAAAGGCCGAAATGTGTATTATAGCTGATGGAGAGCAGTTTGAACACCAAAAATAAAGATATCTAGTAATAAGGAGTTTTTTTTCCCTGTGTCTGGCTCTCGTTCTGTCAGGTAACAGAGTTGGAAATCGCGAACAAATATATGAAGTTTTAAGCGTTCTGTTCTTAGCATTTATGTACACAAAATTTTATTTTGTACTAAATCGATAATGTTCTACAACTTTGTAATTGGCTTTGGAAAGACATAAAAACGGTTTAAACCGAAAAACGTTTTTTTCTGTTCCGGTAAACCGGTTTTTTTCGGTTAATTTTTTGTTCCGGTTTTAACCGGCTATTTTTTAAATCCACTAACCTGGTAAAAAAAACGGGTCGGAAAATAGGCTCAATTTTAGGTTCGACTAGATTAAATTTACCAAGTTATAAAGCTTTGAATTCCATCATCTTAGGTCAATCACCGACAACCGCTTCCTCGAGGCGTCTGTTCGTTGGCTAATTACTGAAAGAGTCTTTATGAACAGATAAATATAGGCCAATGGATTGATTTCCTGCAAAAACAATACTAATAAAAATTTTGTATGCAAAAGGACTCTGTTTTTTGTAGCCAACAAATATTTATCTTTATCCTGAAGTTCTGTGGCTTCCGAAAGGTTAGTATCTACATTGAATGATGTTGTTGTTTTCGACGAGAGGTGCCGACTCACGGAGCAATACATTGCTGAAAGAATTTTTATGAGCAGATTAGATGATAACTATTGGCCAATGAATTAATTGCTTGTGAAAATATGTTAATAAAAATTTTGTCTATACTTCTTACTTATTGTAATAACTACTCATTTATTATTACATATTGTATTAATCACTTATTTATAATTATTACATTAACTACTTATTGTAAACTATTATTTATAAAAAAAATTGTCTACAAATGTTGTTTCTTTTTAAAAAACAGATAATTGGATATTTTGAGCAGTTTTAAGGTGAAAAAAAACCCTGTTGTTTTTGCAATAACCGCCATCCCTAATTGATTTTTCATTATCTCTGACACCGCTATTGCAGTCGTGTGGTTGATAGATTCAAATTCATGTCTGTATTAAACGAAAATTTTAATTTTCTTATAAATATATACGAATCACAAAAAAAGTGTTATAGAGAGTCTCTTTAAAAAATTTCTAAGTTTTAAAAAAATAATTTACTTTCAATAATTCTCAAGTAATTGATAGAACTTCGTAAAGAACTGCAGGTAATAGCAAGGCATATTACCGAAATCATTTCGGTATTTGATGTTCTCTCATATATATGCTAACATGAAATGGGTAACATCTGTCAAAACATATAATGCTGAACTGATTACTGAAATTAGTAATGTTGCACTTGTTTACAACATCATCAGTATTAGTTCAAACAGCAGTTTTCGAAATTGAAATTAGGAAAAGCCAATACTCAATCGACCATGGATAAAGAAAGAAACACTAGTCTAGAAATAATATAAATTTATTGAACAAGAAATTCCAGCAAATCTTGACATCTATACATTAATTCAAACATCTGCAAAATCAAGAAAAATCAATTTCTCATAAAAAATAGATGATTGCAATATACTATTACGTACCTTAATTAATAAATGCTGTTTAAAATGTGAGTTACTAAAAATTATTGACCCCCATCTTTTTTGTGTAGTTTAACTACTTTTTTGTCAATTATAAAAATCAATTATTTTTTATAATGTACTTTGCATGTGAACATATTGATGAGTTTAACCTTTGCCGAGGGACCCAAGAACACTTGCGCCGGCCATTGATTGACAACAAAGAATTATGGTTTGAGATAAAATGGTACATTTATCTCTCAACGGAAAAATGATAGTTGATATAAATTGGCACATTTATCTCTCAACGGAAAAACTATAATTGATATAAATTGTCACATTTATCTCTTAATGGAAAAATTATAGTTGATATAAAATGGTGCATTTACCTCTCAACAGAAAAATATGAACTGATCAGAAAAAAATATTGAACTATTAAGTTAATCTTAGAAATAATTTATTAAGTGCATATTTATTAAAGCTGAAAGTGCAAACGTTTACAAACTCGTCTTATTATCATACCAACAGGAATTTCTGAAATACATCGAAACGTTTTTTATTACGTGTACTTTAAATTTTTAAAACACATATTGAAGTACAGACGAGTACTATTTCCGCGGTTGAAGTTCGGTACAACAGTCACAGTCTTCTTCATCAGATCCGCCTGTAACTGTATCATAAAGCTTGACAGCGGCACTGCTGGCACTTACAATAGCTGCCTTGCCAGCAGCTCCAAGTCCAGCAGCACCGATGCTTTGCAAACCAGCAAACATGCCACCAGTGATGCCGCTAATCGTTC
>BGPR01033694.1:0-16849 GCA_013235015.1 Araneus ventricosus | reverse complement strand
TAAGTCTTCCCACTTCGTTTGTTGCCATTTCAGTTTGTCACAATATTTGTTACTTTAAAACTGCTTATACATGAAAACTAAATTTAAATCAATAAAACATATCTAGTTTTAAAGGTTGGACACCGTAAAGGGGGCGATGAAACTTGTATTACAAACGTGGTTTTTCCCAAGATTCCGTACAGGGTTTAATCTGGCCCTGATGATTACTTATTTAGGAGCCGTGTTGCATTCTGTTACAGCACGTTATGTTTCACGTGGAAACAATTGTGATTGTGTGACATTTTATTCTAATGCTTCTCCACATTATTATTCTTCTGCTGCTCAGATTTGTTTTATATATATATATATATACATAATGTGGAGATTAGTTATTAATATAAGAGAATATATGTCGAATTTGGGCCTGCACTTATATTGAACGGGTATCATATCTTCAATTTTTAAAAATATTTGGAAACCATGTAATTGTGATGTATAAATAATTTTTAAGAGAAAGCTATACGGGTTTACAGTTTGAGAACAAGTGTTTAGATTGAAAGTCATCATTAAAATATTTTTAAAAAAGAATTTTCCTCCATACGCTGTATCAAAGTAAGTAAGAAAAATTTTCTTTAAATCCTCAGATAGTAATTATGTTTGAATACAATTTACCGTAATAATTTCTTTAATATAGTTTAACAGAAATGTTAGGGAGTTTTTTATTCTTGTCCAAAGGTTTCCAAGATTAGTCATCAAAGATTTGCCTAAATTGGATGGTTTAATTCAATTGTACTATCTATTATCTCAAACTAGAGAAGTATCCAAAAAGTAGTTATAATCACTAATAGCCCTCATAAATTGGAAGTGAATATGTCAAAGCAAATATAAAAGGAACAATAAAAGGACATGAATGTTATCAAATTCTATTACAAAAAGGGAGAAGAACTAAGCTACATAACTTCGTATCACATGTCAGGAAACAAAGGATGAAAAAGAAATTATATAGTGCATAAAATATTTCATACATGTGTGTATACTTTGTTAGCTTGAGGAAATTTGAGAATCAAAAACTATTTCTGCTTTAATTGTGCTTAAAAAATGGGTTGTCCAATCTGGGAAAACAGCAGTCCCATTCGGGCAACTAGTTTCCGTAATGTGACTGATGAAATAATTTTTAGCTATTTTTTCTCCTACTTTAAATTGTATTACATATAAGTTAATTACATTGTTTTGAAGATAAATAAACTTCAAAAAATTACTACTTGTTTTTAATTAAAATCAAGTCGCAATCACTGAACATTAAAATACGTTCAGGTGGTCCAAATTCTGCAACATTCCAATATTATCTATTTGTAAATTTTATATGAATGATATTGTGGGTATTATGCGCACTAAAATACCGACTGCCTTAGTAAGTCTTTGTAACAGAGGATGTCTTGCATTAGAGGATGAAATTTGGATCCACATTATCAGCCTGAGACAGAGGAGTAATTAATCAATGGGTTTCAAACGGATACCCTGCCAGCCAAAATTTGAAAATCGCTCTTACAGTTGGAAAAGTTACTATCAAGGTCATTTTAGATATTTGGAAAAAGGGAAAACAGTCACCGGAAGGAATGATGCTTTTTTCCTGCATTATTTATTCAAAGAAATAATGAATAAAAAATAATGTCATTTAGCAGAAAAGGAGATTCCTTTCCACCACGATTTTTTACCAGCTCAAACTTCTACAAAACTTATCTGACAAGCAGCAGCTAACATGATTTCCGTACTCATATTCTCACACATTCTCCTAGTTCTAGAGATTTCGGTCCTACGGATTACCACCTCTTCCCAAACATGGAAAATGGAATTTTCATTGAAAACAGTATGAAATGAGAATGTGAAAAAAATTACTACAGCAAACAAAGAGTAAAGTCAAGACAGTCTTAATTCTTCAAACTACTTATTATAAATAGGCTTATGGTAAAATATTAAAGGAAAGTGCAAAAGAATATTAGTTATTTGTCATTGCAGTACATTATTTAGCATTGCACCTTCGGTAAATTTCAAAAAACTTTGTTGAAAACTCTCCAATTTATAAGAGAACACTTGAGCAAAATCAGTGATTTTTTAAAGAAACCTTTACATCTTCCTGAATATTGGTGCTATTTTATTTTCATTTCGTATAAACATTTCGCAAATATTGCTCATATCATACAAAAGAATTGATAAAAGATACAAACCATTATCAGCTTCCTGTGAAGCGAGGAGAGTCAAAAACCCTTTTCGAATTCATCATTTTCTGATCTGTAATCTAAATGCCCTCGTGACTGAATTTTCAATGTAAATTGTGAGTTAAAATGTATTGTTTATATGGTCGAAGTTCGAGATAATTTCCGAAAAAATGTGCAAATCTCAAATAGTGTCCGCAATTATGGCCAGCTATGCATTATTTTAAATGACATCTGCTGCCTCCAGACGGCGTTTGTGCACCCACGTTTCGCAGTAATTTTGGATGCTTATCGTATTCCTGATCTGTACTTAAAATTTGTCCACTTTTTTTAATCGCCCTGTATATATAGTATACTATCACATAGTTCCGATGCATTAAAATAAAATAGCGAAATTATTGTACGTTTAATTTTTAAAGACTAAAAAATGAGCCTTGAAAAAAATATAAATAGTTATAAAATTTTAAGCAAAAAAAATGTAAATTCTGTAAATGCTTATCATATTTGAAAATGTGAATTTTTTTTTTAAATGTCGATGAACATTTCTGTTTAATGTAATAGTTTTTTAAAAAATTTCATTAACAGTTTATTTGCAAGCACCTTATCCCCAGCGGATTATTCTCTAAGAGCTCGAGAAGCGGTATATTTTATTTAATTCGGAAAACTTCCTTTATTCCTTTAAACCGTAGTCCTATGAAAAGTCACTTGTTTAAACGTTTAATAAATAACACATTTTTTGTCTTCATTATCTTACTTTAACTTTCAAGAGCATTATTGCAAGTAGGGATATGGATATTAGTTTTATAAAGAAAAATACTTTATGTAAGAAGCCATAAAAATAATTTCAATTACTAAAAAGAATAATTTTTTATATATTGTACTTAAATAGCATATTACTTAAATATAAACCAATATATTTACTATTAATATTCATAATAGCTACATGTGCATAGAAAGAGAGAATGTAGTTAATGAATATAAATTTTAATTGCAGTACAATGTCAAATCTGATCTTATTGTTAACAACTTATCGTGCAGTAGAAACTAAAGACAATTCCACATCTAAGCAGCCAGAACAACTTTAGTGTTTCAGTTCTGTTCAAATTATAATCTGAACGAATCTCTCAAACTATGTTACATAAAAATGGCTACACGCAAACACAGTGGAAAAATTTAATATTTTATTAAATAGACCGTCTTTTTTCCTAATAAATGCTTAGATTTTGGAAAACTGGTAATTAATTAGTAATATTCTTGTTAAAAACAAAAATATTAAATAGATAAAATAATTACTTCTCTACATAAATAAGCAAAATTACCTTTTATGAGTCTTACCGTAAAGATAGTGCCAAATGTATGTTATGGCGCTATTCGCCCTCAGTTACATTCCGAAATTTCACATCAGAGGTATTAATATTTATGTTCAAGAATTTTTAAAAAGTTATCTGCATTTTGAACATTTTGGCGATTTACTCAGAAACTGTTGAACGCTATTGGACATTCTGATAAAATTTTAGGCTTCAACTATAAGCTGTTTATCGTACTGATACGATTGTATTTTATTTTTTACTTAAGAAGACAACCTTGCACTTACTGATGTTTTATGAACATACCAGTTTCTTTTTAAAATAATTTTTCTCTGTCAATTCTTAAACCATTTTCAAGAATTAATCCTTTCTTTGGCATCAATTTGTGTTTTAAATATAAATTTATCTTTGCAGGTCATGGTTTAAAAAATTACGCATAATTATTCAGTTATAAAAATTAGAAAGTGTATTACTAATACCATATCACAATTGAACTTTAACTAAAGAAAACATTGCAAGAGAAAATAAAATTATCTATCTTGATTAGCAACCCTTTTCGTTGAATTATAAAACAATAAAAACATTTACATAAAATGTAATACAATACAATAAATTCCTATTTCAATGTATAGTTATATTTACCACTATTTTTATTTTCCATCATCTGCCGATATTTCTGCAGGACTCTATATAAAAGTTGCTGGCCTCGATCTTAACAGTCTGAGGGCGGTATAAGAAATAGGAGAATATAAGTTAACGCCTGGTGTCACATAAAAATAGAAGGGTGTTAGGAGCGGCAAACTATGTGAGATAAGCGACTTCAGCAATGAATGGATGGCATGACAATTCAAGGCCTATGAATTCCGGAATTGAAGTCGTAATAGAATTTCATTTTCTATTCAAGATAACATTTTTTAATAATTATCTAAACGTATCAGAATTAAACATATATCAGATTATCCAAGTTTACGCGACAAGAATTTGCAAATTTTATAAATGTTTTAAAACTTAAGAAATATACTTTAATGAAAAATTTCAGATACATTAACAAATGCAATAACATCATTCTTTCCTCTAAATATAGAACTTATAAATTTTATCTTCTAATTGCAGTAATATTTAAAAACATGTTGTTTAAATTTTCTGCCAGATCATGCATTTATTCTTTGGAATTTTGAAAGCCGTGGATTGGATTTTCGCTAGATTCTTTTACGAAAAGATTTCATGGTGGAATAAAAACTTAAAAACAATACACTACTAACTTTTTGATTGAAATTTTAGCTGTATCTAGTGTTATAAATTACTCATATGTTGAACTGATATAAATGTTATATTAATTCTCGAATAATCATTCTTTGGTCTCTGTATCCAAATAAAATTCTAAGCTGATATGGTAAAGCAGTAATGAATAATAAAATAATATTCTTAATCAAACATGAAAATTTTTTTCAAACGATTTAATGCGGCTGCCCAATGTGGAAAATTAAACAAGATCATATCTGTACCATGATAACATGTTGTTCCCTCGTACTGATTCAATATTATTAAAACAACTTTATGCGCATGTGCTCTGACGGCATCCCAGTTGCTACGATCCTTGAGACACTGACAGAGCGCATGCGCATAACATGATATAGATAATTTCGTTCGCTTTTGAATAAATTTCCATCGCCGCTGTTGCAAATTTTATGCTCTATCGAAAGCGAAACATTTTTAGCAAGAAGCTTGATAATAAATTAAAAATAATTCCAATCCATATTTATGAAATTAAAAATACTCGTCTTTTTATGCCTTATCATACATTATAAATATTACTCTTTTTCTTAGAAAATTATTTATAGCTTAAAGGCTCGGAGAGAGTAAAATTAACATTCTCGATTAATTAGAAACATGCCTGTATAAAATATGAAATATTATTATTTTATATTTCCAATTCAAGAGTTTCTGCTTTTCAAACCTGGATGGAAGTTTTAAAATACCTAACAGAAAAAAGAGAAAGATGTAAAATACATTATGTTATGTGGGTGTTCGAAGTTTGAGATATGGAGCCCCCAGTCCATATCGAGATTTTTTTTCAATTGCGGGTAACTCTTGAACACAAAGCTTAATTTATATATATCTTTTAGGCCTTGTTTGACACTTATTTGAATTGATCAACTATCGTGATTTCTGAAAGATAAATGAGAAATAATTCGTGCAGTAAAGAAATATTAATTTCTACAAGTTAAAGCGACTCAGGAAACCAAATCTAAGCTTCATAAATATTATGGAGATTTTGCACCTTCGATTATACCAATTTATAAGTGCTTTGGTAAGTTTCGATGAGGGCCTATGAAAACATATAATGCTGAATGGCCTGTTCAATGCCTGTTTCAGACTTTTTTTAAAAGTTATTTCTTTCTCTGGTTTTAGCTGGTTGTTTTCAATACAGATCTATTTTTGAAGTTGAATTAGCCAAGCATAC
This sequence comes from Araneus ventricosus, assembly GCA_013235015.1. Taxonomy (NCBI): domain Eukaryota; kingdom Metazoa; phylum Arthropoda; class Arachnida; order Araneae; family Araneidae; genus Araneus; species Araneus ventricosus. The sequence goes on along the minus strand of BGPR01033694.1, from coordinate 10,886 downwards.
TCATTTGAAGACAGTTAATGAAACAGTGTGTAGAATTTTTAGATTTCTTGAAATTTTTCTTTTTTTAACAATGGTAGATGGCATAATGATGAGCATTTCTACCAATTTCCCTGCAGCTGCTACAATTTAAAATTTCGTGTTTTACATCACCATTTTGCGATTTTTTAAGCCTCGCAGATGCATTTGGTTTTCGCGCAGCTGCATCAACTAAAAATAAGGTGAGTAAATACATGTATAATAATACTTTACTTTAGAGTTTCTATGTTAGCATACAATAATGAATTTTTTTGTAATTTTAAAACTTTCAATTTAAAATTAAGGTCGTTTGATACTGTAATTAAATGAGGTCATTGGACTTTGCAACTAACTTTTATTGAAATTTTCAAACTATTTATTTTTTTTACATTCTGTGGATAATGACTTCATAATGACTTCATGATGGGCACGATATTAATAATGCGTTATAATCTTGTTCAACATTTTCAAAGCAAATATTTATATTTTATTTTCTTTTTAGTTGATATTATGAGGGACACTCCCATGAGAAATAAAATATAGACGAAGAAAGACAGACATTTATTTATTTATTAAAAGAAAGCACTCAACAGAGATGATTCCATTTACAGAGCGCATGATCAAAAACACACAAAGAACACAAGCCACAAAGTGAATTAAAACACAAAGAAAAAAGTGACTGCAGAGAATACAAAGTTCAAAGCTCAAAATCATATTAATTATATAAATTTAAATGCATAAATGATTTTTTAAAAAAAGCACTAACATCACACTGAGGTTCAAAAAGTCTATGTTACATACCGTTATATTAAAATCGTAAAAAAGACACAATTTTTTTAAACATTAAAAAAGCAAGGATCGAAAAGTCAAACACACACAAGATCACAAAAATAAGAATGCTCTTAAAAATCCTAAAAATTATGTACAGTCAAGCGTAGAAAAGACAAAGAAATCAGGTCATATATTTGAAAGTTGAAAACAATTAGATTTAAAAATACCAGGAGACATATGATAAATGTCAAGTTCATCACAGATCTTGTTAAGAGTATTAATCGGAAGCAAAACTTTATTCTATGTTGCTCATGCATATATAATTCATAAAGTGTAGAAAAAATATTTATTATTTGAAATGACTGTTCGAGAATGATTTCAATATCAAACGAAGAAGCTGCTGACTATACTAAATTTAAGAATGCGCCTTAAATGTATCATTTACGAGGCTATACAGAAAATTTAATGCAGCTGAAAATTAAATAATTGTATTAAACGGCTTTCTAAATTAATATCTGTAAAAATTAAGCTGCGTTGCTATAAATTGATTTTTAAGCATTAATTTAGATAAATTGTTCCAAAAGGCAAGATTTACTTTGAAATCATAAGTATGTTTAGAAAATAAGTAAAATGTTTCATATTATTACAAAAAGAAACTTCTAGGTAAATAAATATATTATATCTCATAATATCACTAAATTCCAAAATTTTACTTTATCTCTCAGATGCCCAAAATTTCATATATTCATAATTACAAAACGGAGAGGGAATGAAGAAATTTAGTATCCGAGCATACATTTTGATGCAGTTTTGAAATTTTTTGAAAAAAATGAATGATGTCATTGGAAATTCTGTACTTAATGCAATTACATATATTTGACGATCTTATTTAATTTTTAATAAATGGAGTTTTAAATTAAATTCTATTTCCTTTAAATTGGTTCTCTTTGTTTCAATATACAATGGACGACGGCAGAATAATATTAGGTGATTCGGTTTTTTTCAGTACCTGTGCATTATACATATACAGAAACCACATTCATGATGAAATGAGACAGAATTATCAAATATAAAGGGGTAAAATATAGGTGAATACCAGTAGTTACCAGTTTGAAAGTTTCACAATATGGTTTAAAAATTACATTGCATGTGGCTTTACGATTATTTAGTTCAAGTCATCAAAAAGAAAAGAAAACCCCGGATAGATGATGTACTGTCGAGACTGGTTTTAAAGATAAGGTTCAATAATCTGAATGCTTCTCCGATTAAAAAAACTGCTATCGTTGGTGGTCTTGGTCAGATTCCATCGCGTCGAAACCAAGGGAAGTAGGAAAGGAAGTGCGAAGTTACATTTCTCGACGCTAGTCGTGTGCTCGATGCCTATTCAGTCTTTGTACTCGCCAGATGCCCTAGAATAGTGACTATTTTTTAAAGCGAAACAGTGAGGATTTCCCTCAAATTCATTTCCAACCTATACAGGGTGATTAAAAAAGGTGGCCAAACTTTAATGGTAGGTCAGGCACATGATTAGCTTTCAGAATCGCATAGGAACATGTGTGCGCAAACGCCATCTGGAGGCAGCAGATTTTAATGCAAGTTGCTCTATATATATGGCTCCAAACATGTGACAGAAAAATTGCGCTACCTTTCGTGCATGTGCAGTGAAGAATTATTTAATACAAATCCTAATATCTCCTTAGCGACCCAACGCACTTACGTGAAATTTGGATATATTGCTTCTCTACAATATTGCCACGTACTCCGTAAGGTTCATAGGTTTATAATGGAAACTCTTCATGTTATAAGAAAAAATGCATGAAAGTCTGGTTTTTTTAAAGAAACCTTTAAATCTTTCCGAATATTCATGCTCTTTTTACAAAAATGTTTGTAAATATTGCGCACATCACATAAAAGAATTGATAAAAGTTTCAAATCAATATCAGGTTTCTGTGAAGAGGGATGAGTGAAAATCCCTTTTCGAGTTCATCAATTTTTGGAAGGCCCCTTGAATGCCCTTGTGACAGAATCTTTGGTGTAAATTATGAGATAAAATTTATTCTTTATATGGACGAAGTTCGAGGTAAATTAATCCAACCTTTCGAGTGATATTCGGAAAAATACGAAATTTTCTACTGTGTGCCTCAACTAGCCTTAAAGTTTGATCAAGCACAGGTGAGTGCATCTAGCTCCTTCACAGGAAGCTGATAATGTACATTTTTTCGAATACCTCCCGAAATGCTTTATGAACTTTCCTCAAACTTCGAACATATAAAGAATAGGATTTAACACACAATTTACGTCAAAGATTCGGTCACGAGGGCATTCGAGGGACCGTCCAAAAAATGATTAACTCGAAGAAGTCTTTTGGCTTACCTCGCTTCGCAGAAAATTGATAATAGTTCGCAACTTCTATCAATATTTTTGTGGCAATGTGCGCAATATTCACATGCATTTTTGTGAAAATAGCATGAATATTTGGGAATATATAAAGGTTTCTTTAATAAATTCCAAATGCTTCCTCATGTTTTGTATTTATAACTTGCAGAGTTTTCCTTGGAAATCTATGACACTTAGAGAGTATGTGGCAATATCTTAAAGAAGCAATGTGTCAACATTTCACGTAACTACTTTGAGTAGTAAAGGAGATAATTAGCATTTGTAGTAAATAATTTTTTACTGCGCATGAGTGACAGGTAGTGTAATAATTCCTTCACAAATTTGGAGCCATATATATGTTACGGTTAATATGGATAATAGGTTATTATGCATAATTACCGCGGTCATTATGAATATTAAACTGCTATTATGCATAATAATAAAATTAAGTCGGATAAAGTGGATAATTTATGAGAATTTATACATTAACCGGTTATTATGTATAATTACCTATAAAGCTTTGTCAGTGTGATTAATTACATTGACATGCAATCTCATTGAACAAACGTCATTGGTAAATGTGATTAATTCAGCAAATTTATTGCAAAATGAACTCTAACGTTAATTTTTATGTCATGCGATAACGTTTCAGATCTCTAAGTACTTGTGGGTGCACAGTTAACCGTAAAATGATTTTAAATGTTAATTGATCGATTCTTTTTTTAGTTTGTTCTTACTCTAGTAATAAACGTTTTGGATAGAACAAATAACCTTGGTTATTTTCGTATTTTGATTCCAGTAATATTTAATGCCAAGTTTTTTAAAAATTATTAAACGTAGGACAGTTACGGTTTGTCTTTGCACTATGTCCTTTTTCAAATGTAGCATTTCAGCTGCTCTCGCTAGGCATGCGGCATCTGAAATGGACAACAAGAAGATTTTTTTAACTTAAAAGAAATATCCTACGTCGTCATTAACAGCGAGAGCCAGTACCTAGTAGCTTCGTTAGCTCGTTGAGTTTAAGGAATCTGCGCTTTTTAAATACTCAGGTGAAGCAGGAGAAATTTCGCTCGCAATGCCTATGGCATCTGAAATGGGAACCGAGCAATTTTTTACTTAAAAAAGCATCCTACGGCTTCGCTAGCAGCAAGAGCTGGAACCTAGTAGCTTCGCTATTTTATTGTATGTAAGGAATCTACGTTTTATAATTATTCAACGGAAGCAGGAGAAATTGTGCTCGCGACGCCTGAGTCATCTGAAATAGACACCGAGCAAATTTTGTTAACTTAAAAAAACATGCTATGTCTTCGCTAGAAGGGGCAGCCGCGACCTACTGGCTTCTCTAGCTCATTGAATATTAGAATATTGAAGAAATTAGAGGTTAAGACAAATATATCAGAGATTGTAAAAAAAAAATGTCAAGCATTTGCCCCTAATAGCTTCGATACTAGCGGGAAATATTTATCAAAACAATGAATAGTGAAGAATTAACAGATTTACTCAGTTCTATTATTTGCAATTGGGAAGGAACACTCTAGATTTTTAGAAAGAAGAATAGAATATTGTGAAGAATCAAATAAACCACCACGCAATTGAAGACAGAATTCCAAATGATGAATTCCAAAATATGAACAAGCAGCTTCATAAAATTCCACGCAAATGATTTTTATTAAATTCATAAATTAATAAAAATCGCACAGTTACGTAATCGGAGCAATATAAAATCACTAAATAAATAAAAATTCTATTTAAAAACATTTAATTAATATTAAATTTTTTAAATTTTAAGACCGACTTTAGAGGATGTTAGAGGAGCCGAAAGCTAGTTCGTTGAAAATAATCACATTGACCGAAATTCAATGGTAATTATGCATAATAACCGGTTAATGTAGTAAATTCTCATGAATTATCCACTTTAATCGGCTTAACTTGGTTATTATGCATAATTACCGATTATCCACATTAAGCGTAACATATATAGTGCAACTTTTGTAAAAATTCCAATACAATACCACTGATATTTAGAAAGATATCGGTCTTTCGTGCAGCGCTGTTTTATTTTTAATGCCATGTGCTGCCTCCAGATGGCGTTTGAGCACGCATATTACTATGCGATTCTGAAAGATTATCATGTGCTTGACCTACCATTTAAAGTTTGGCTATGTTTTTTCAATCACCCTTACTTTCTAACAATGTTACCATTTTAATCGTTAGTTTGAAGAATGAATGTGATTTTCAGTGCTTATCGATTTAATGGTCATAATTAGTAATGGGCTAGTTTAATGTGTAAGTTTATAATTCGAACTTATTTTGGTTTATTCGAAATCAAAACTGTTTTTATTTCAGGATTGTTTTCGTTAGCTCAACATGCCCATATCAGATATCTTTAAAGATAGCTGGTGACTAATTTTTGAGGCTATTATTCATTCGTAGACTTGACTGCTTTACAATGTATTTCATGGAAAAAGCAATAAAAAGTTTTCACTTCTTAAAAAAATTGTAAAATGCTAGATATAAATTTCTCGTTTTAGTTTTATTGTACAGTTTTACGTTCAAATTGCCGTGTTCATGATTATTTATTAATGTTACTTTTTAAAAATAATTGTTATTACAAATATTATTATTAATTCATTATAATTTCTGACTTTTTATCTATTAATTACGTATTGACTGTTATTACAAATATTAAGTTAATAAGTTATTTTTAAATAAGTTATTTTTAATATAAAAATTGTCGTTCTCCCTTTATGTACTAGTTTTAAGATTCAATTGTTCTTAATTTGAATTTTTGGGTAAATTCAGTTTTTATTGAGATCCCGTCAACTTCAAATTAGAGAAATGTGATTTTTGCAAATCAATATTCAGTTTAAAACTCTTTTGGGGAATAATTTGTCAAAACTGTCCATTCATTCATGATTTCACTCTTCTAAATCATTTACAATAATGAAAAAAGAAAAACACAAAATGTTTCCTGAAGAAGAAAGTGAAAGAACTAAAAACGAAAAGATGCATCGATTGCATTGTCATCATCTTTGGTAATAATTAACACATGGTTATTTTCACAAGTCTTTCTTCAGGATTTTTTAATATTTCGCATTAAAAAAACTCCCTCTTTCTGTGGCTTATGATTCATTGAAATCTGTGTAGAATTTATAACCCACCCCATTTAAATCTTCACATTAAAAAACAGTACAATCTTTATTATACTTCGATCAGTATGTTTATTTCGAATATGCCTCTGTGAGTGAGATCCTGAGCTGTTCCTGTAGCTCTAATCTCCAAGTGACTTGTGGGCTTTTTTGTTTGTTTCTGTGGTGTAAGTCATTCACTTATGTCGATTTTACCTTTATAGAACGAAATCTATATTGCTTCAGTCATCATAATATTGTCTACATCTGAGGGACAGAAGTTCTACTCCGAGCCTGGGGGTTTATCCCTTGCAGATTCCGTAGTTTTGGAATTTCGTTCAATGTAGACAACGTCCTGCTTTCAAGTGGATTCAGTACTTTAAGTCAATCACTGCCAATTCAAATAGAATGTATTTGTTGATAGGAGGTTCTACCTCGATGCAGCCATTGACATTTTCTAAACTGTTGTAAAACTGGGATATTCAATTCCTCAAACACTGAAAAGACAAAAGCCTTGGAATACAACCTAATATTGTGTAGAACCTCCTTTTGCCCGGTGAAGTGCAGCAAATCAACTTGGCATTGACTCAATAAGACGAGGAATGTAGAATACTCGGCACTCACAATTTACAGTGAAGATTTGGTCACGAGAGAGACGACCAGAAAGTGATGAAGAAGAAAACAATTTGGGCACACTCCGTTTCAAAGATAGCTGATAATTATTTGCTACATTCATTAATGGATCAATGCAGACTTTCAATTGGAGCTTCTTTGTATATGTAAAGTGAGAAGGCATAGAATGTTTATATACTATTTTTATTATATTTGTGTAGAATTTGTATCTTTCAATTGCAACTTCTGATGAAGGTTTTTTTAAAAAGAACCCAGTTTAAAATCGTAAGTTTTGTTTTATGAGAGAAAGTAATCAAATAAAAAAATCATTAGTAGTCTTAACGACATATTAACATTGGTGTTAAGATTAATTGCTTGCTGAGACTAAATAAAACAACAATGATTTCACCCATTTCCTTCTTTTCTGCGCTTTATGTCTTCATTTCTTTATCAGTATATAATATTGCTACTATCACTGCTTCATATTCATTTATAAATGGTTTTAGTGAATCGATACAAATTTTAATTTATAAGACAGCGGTAATTGTAATTAACAGAGTTTTCATCTTTGTATTTTTTGACAACATTGTGTTCAATGCAAATCCTTTCTACAAGCAAAGAATTTCATACAATAAAGCCAAAATTTCATGATACCTGCTTACAACAGTAGCGAAATACGAAAAATCAAAATGGTTGTCTTTTCTTTCGATAGTTTGATTTTTGAACTTGCAGTTTCAAAACAGCAAAATATCTTTCTGAAGACCTGATTCTACAAAACTCTCATCGGATTAATCATTGTTCATTTTACTTATAAAAGCTAATGTTATAACATATCATCATGTCTTTTAATACTTAAAAAATGAGTGAAAACTCCATGTCTTGCGGAATTATTTCATAAGATTTCTTTAACCCTCTGAAGGCCGTAACGGGTAAGATGGACTGTCATACAAACTACTAGACATACACCGAGCGCCCGAAAAGTTGAATGCTTGTTGCATTCTCCTTTTTCAATAGTGTCGGTAAACAGTGCGGAACACTCTAATCTTTTTAACAATGGTTATTTCCCCTCCCACTGCAACTCTTGATTGAGGTGTCCAGTAAGTGTTCGAGGTTTCATCTTCCACAATGTCCGATAAAGTTTTAAAATAAAAATCACCTGTATTAAAAACAGATATTTGTTTTTGCAGTATTTTTCTAAGAAATATAATTCATTTCTCTAGAAAACAACAGTGGACTTCTTTTGTTCTTTGTACTTTCCCCCTTTACAAGTATATCTTTTTGAGATCCTCTCTTTACCAGACTTAGTGAATTATCAATTTTTAATTCAAAAACATCTGAATTAGAATCACCGTCATACAGAACTTGAGGCTATCTGTCTGAGTCTTCAACATACATCGTCAGATTTAGATGCGACATCTGTAACATACACAAATTTTCCCTCATCAAATTTGATATGTTTGTATTTGAAAGTCCGCCTTATTCCGGCCGTAGAAGTCCTAAATCTTCTGGCACGTCTTGCACAACCAAGTAACATTTCTGCTTTATCACCCAGTCTTCGTCGATGTTGCTTTCACAAGTACAAACATGCTCCCGATAGTTTTAATCTGCCTTTATGAAGCCCATAATACCGTAGAAATTTTATCAGCGGTGATAATAACATGATGATGTGAAAGCACTAGAATGTAGAAGATGATGACGGAATTTTTTCCAGAAGCCAACTCTGCCTGCAAACGTTGAAGCATGTGCACAATCTAATGCATCAAACTCTTTTATAGACTCATAGTGATTGGTGAAAAATACCACAACTTCGGGCAAGAACCGGACCCTAATAAAATGTTTGGAATGCAACTAAAGTAATCGTAAATTGTATTGTTGGGTATTGCAGGTTTATTAATCACAGTGTAATTTGCATTTCTTCTGGGCAGTTACTCCTTATCGTGCCGCTTGAAGGGAAATTTTTTTACTAAATTGTTCTCTTATGACAAGAAAAATCCAAACAATATGCATGAAGTGCCCCACTTTAAAATCTGCTTATATTTTATAGTTTCTTGAAATGTCTACGGATTGTTTGTACACTTTGTATTTACATTTGGAAAAAATTAAATATTTAGTTAGCTTTAGAAATGGGAATAAATAAGGTTCACATCACAATGAAAAATCATCTTTTGAATGCTTAGGAATTAAGATTTGAAAATTTGTAAAATAAGTGTTACCACTTTTATTATTGACAATGTTTCTATATAAAATTTTAAAATTTTAACAATAGAATTGCATCCTGATCCAGGTATTCCTTTTCTTTAATATATAGTCTGGGCTCTAAATCTGGGCTGGTACTCTGAAAATTAGTGATAGTAGCATTTGTTTCCGATATGACATAAAACGTCCATGTTACAATACCTTTCGCAATATCTCCGTTTTTTCCAAAAAGACGTCTCAAGCTATGTATTATTCTTTACTTTTTGACGTAACTAAGGAGGAAAAGACACATAGGATTTACGTTTGAGTGTGATAAACGATAGCAGAGCCCCATATGGGGAAATCGGAATTAACTACATTGAATCCTCTCATTTCCAACGAAACCCATTATAAATAACACCATGTTAGATCTTTCGGTATGGATAAATGGAATTTTTTTTGATTAGTATGTATTCTCAATACCTTTATTTAATGTTTGTTAAATTATGTCATTATGACAAGTGCGTCAGGAAAAAAACAGATGATCTCTTCAAAATACATTTAGCTGCGGTATAGAACCGGGGACCTTTGGGTCCCGAGCTGAATCTCCTAACCACTAGGAAAAAGGAATTCCCAACGTCCGGAGATGGCTATTGGCTAATAAACATAACAGTAAGATGATGGCAGCACGGTGCACTACATACCTATTATTCAAAAACCTCGATATACGAACAGTAAGTTTAAAACCTTTTTCAAAACATTCATCAAATCTGATTTAAATAATTTACCAATTTGTAATATTTTAAAATATTATTTTCGCTATTGTATATGAAGTGATAAAATTTTGTTTTATTTCTGTACTATTCCTGTAGCATTTTAAAATTCTTATCATATGCTATAATTTGACAAAATATGCATTATTATTGTTTTCCCGAACCGTAAATGATAAATTCCCGAAAAATATGACTTGGGAATAAAAATTATTTTTATAGAAATTGTTTAATCTGTAATTATTACTGTCGAAATACATTATTTAATGTCATTATCATTAATTGTTTGAACTGTTATAATAATTTAAAGGAGCCTTCCCGTTAAAAATTTTAAAGGGAAAATCAGTTTTTTAAATAATTAACAGTGTTTACTAACTCAACTTCTAATCATTGAGACAGCTTCGTTTCATTTAGTATAAATCTAACAATTTAAATTATTTCACTATTGAACCACTCAGCCACACCTTTCCTTTTTCTTCATAAATAAATTGTAGGATCAAATTAATCCTGCTTTCATTAATTATCTCCAAAAAATTGTATGTAATCTCTAATTCGAAGTCGTGCCCTGCATTTTTTTTCCTTTTACGCGTTTCCCGTTTCTTTTGAATAGAATATATTGAAAACCGAAAAGGTATCGATATTTTTAAGAAAATGAGATGTAATACATGGAAAATAATCGTCAATGAAAATCAACATTGAACAATCAATGGATTCGTCAGAAGATTCTACTGGACAACATATATCTAAGCGGTCCATTTCCGTAGCACAGTTGGTGGAAATTTCATTTATTCTTAAAGCGATGCCATAGTAGCTTTCGGAATGGTAACAATATTCACGTTTGAACTTTACCCAATACAAATTATCAAGCCGAAAAATCTTCTCGAACTTTAATAACGCCTGATAATATTAATTTTTATATCTACAGTGTCGAAGAATTATATGACATTTTTCTTCTTTTGACCCGGAAGGACACGCAGCAAGAATTTATTACCGAAAATTAACCCTTAAACGAAAAACTTACAGATTCACAGTAGCTACA
>BGPR01033693.1:0-16849 GCA_013235015.1 Araneus ventricosus | reverse complement strand
ACAAGGAATTGAGAATCTTGGAATAACAACTTTAATTTTTATATAACATATGTAGAGAATGATGCACTAAAAGCATAATTTTTTATTTTATAAAATACTACAATGGCTTGCAATTTGTAAATTCATATATAAAGCAAATTTATTTAACAGTTTGCTAATTATAACTAACGGTGATAACAACTCTATTTAAAAAATCATGAAAACTAGTTTGGTATAAAAATCTGACAATTTTTGAATAATTCAGCATGTTTATGTGTTGCACATACATACATGTCTATTTTTAAAAACGACTGGATTTTCACTAGCTTATTGAGACAAGAAGTTTTATTATTTTACTAGATATTATCTAAACGTTTCAAATTTTTTCAATATCTTAATGATATATTTGTCCTGAATCAAAACACAAAATAGGTGTCTGACTTCTTCATTTCGCAGTTACAAATTTTTTCCATTGTTTTGTTGGATGATATTTCATATTAGGAACATGCAGCTGGCTTATTTAATCATTTGAGAGCACGCGAATAACTGGCATTTGCGTTAAAAATCAAATTGAGCTTTCTTACAGAGAAAAATTTTAATAGTGGAGCATGATTCGCAATACAGAATCTGTTCAAAAACTTTATAGACGATTTTGTTTCGCCGTTGGAAATATTTGTCTCCATGGAGAAATTTATTTTCAATTACATTTTCGAAATTATACGTTATCATCACCGACCTAAGATTTTTGTATTTCATGCAAAATGAGGCTTTTAAAGAAACAATGGTTGGAAGGCTATGTCTTTGCACTTTCCGAAGAGAGTTGTTCTTATTCAGTTCTGAATGATGCTGTGAAAGCCACGGTTTTCCAACATCTTAAGTTGCGATAGGTAATATTTTTAATAAAAGAGAAAAAAATTTTACAAGTGTGGCTTCAATAGGAGAAATTGTTTGAAATACGTATCCCCAGCATTTTGAATATTCGAAGATGAGATATTTAAAGTTAAAAAAAAATCCCCGATGTCAAAGGTTTGTTGCAAAATCATCTCAATAAAATACTCTGCAGAATTCTTTATGAAAAAGTACTTATGAGGGGAAAAATTGTCAAAATAGATGAAGTTTGGGTCTATTTAAATGACTGCAAAAATAAAGGATCAGTTTATTATCATCAAAGTGGAAAAAAAATCTTAAAAAATGGTTTAAAGAATATACAGAAAGTTTTTTCAAGATATTTATGATTCTTTCTGGTTTCTCATGTAATGGCAAAATAAAAGAGAGTGGAGAAAAATGTCAAAATCAACTCCACATATTATCAGGAATATATTTTAAACTCAATTTTTAAATATGAAATATCTCTTTATCCACAATTCCATCAATCAGTAGAACTGCATGAAGACAAAGCAAGCAGTCACACATCACAATCCACTGTTAATTTACTGGAAAAATAAAACAAGGAATGGTTATCAAGACTGTACACGTCTCTGCGTTTCCTGCTAAATCCATCCCACCTATCAATGTTTGCATCGCCCATGAATTTTTGGAGATTTAAAAAGCACATTATCCTAATGTCGACCTACCTTTGCAGGCTTTGAAAAGCTGTTCAAGAGGAATGCAACAAAATACCTCTTCCGATACTAAAAAAGACATTATCATGGAAGTTACGATGTAGAAAGATTGATAAAAATAAGGCTTATCAAATTGATTATTTAAAATACAAAAAAATATGTAAAATAGTTCTGTAATTACATTTTAAAGAACCAAAAAAATGTGTAAACAGCCTCTGTAGATAAGTCTTTTAACAGTCAATAAATAAAACTTTTAAAATAACAAAAAAGGAAGTATTATTTATCGTATAAAATTAGCTGGTGTAGTGAAATTTAAAAAGTCATTTTTTATCATATGTATATATATATATATTCTTTTTCTGCTCAGTTGTTAAAAATTATTACATTTGCAATTATTTTTTTCCCAATGTGATTTTGAAACCTTTGCTTTCATAAAATTAAAAAGTAAATAATTTTAAATATGCATTCTCATCCACCGTAGGACAAAATCATTTTTTTTCTAATTTTAATCGGAAAAAAAACATTTTCTTGAAAATTTTTACATACAGAAATCTTATAAAATTCCCATTGTATTAGGCTAAAGTAATAACAAGCATACTTGAATAACTTTCATATTTCTTAAGAAAATATGTTTGAAAAATCCTAAACTAACCAAAGGTAACCAGATTGGGCACTTAAATCAATCATTTTACCTAATTGAAAGCAAGACATATTAAAATCACAGTTTGATGTAGGATTTATTCATATAGCTGAGAACAATCGTTTGCTCATTATTCAATGTCATACTTATTGCATTACATAAAAGCTAAAAATAATCAATTTATAATTGTATCAACTACCAGTGCGACACTTTATTATTTGTTGTAACCTCTCTCTTTGAGGCATATATTGATGGAATTCCAATGTAAAAAAAGTTTCAAACTCGGCTCAATAATTAAATGGAATTCCTACTCAAGAAAGAAAACTTAACTGCAACTATTAATAAAAAAAATCTTATATATTCTGTACAATAGTTTACAGAAAAATATTTCAAGATATTCTGACTAACAAATCTAGCTCTAAATACACATAACACACTATAATCACATTCATAAACATGACAACAGGTTCAAGATATGAGTATATATATATAAAAAAAAATGGCCATTTTATTTTTATAAATTAAAACTTTCCTATACACCAATACTATTAAAACAATTTTACCAATTAATAATAAAAATTATCACAAAATATTTTTATGAAATTGATCCAGTTTAAATAAAAATTTTATAAAACGACTGCCAAAACTTTTAATCAGATGTAATACTATTCTATTATTTTCTAACCTTAAAAAAAAGTTTGGTCTTGTCCTTTTTAAGTTCTTACAAAATCTGCAATTTTTTCAAATATACTTTCTAATTTTAGTGCAACATTTAATACAATTCAATAAAATAAAGGTATTAAACTATTTAAATTTATTTTGAAGTGTCTCTGTGAAAAGACTAGTAATATTTAAATCTGCAATGTATTTTTTTTTCTTTCAGATATCTGAACTTTTACAGCTCTTTAAGAATATTTTGTCAAGAATCTAATCAATTACTTTATAAAACATAATTTAATATTTTCAGTGTCTTTCAAGTTCATTTAAATCAGAATTTTAATCAAGGTGATTATCCCAAGTATTTTCCACCAGATGTTATTTATTAAATTAGTGATCAATGACACTGAAGAAAGAATTGAAATCTTTACTGCTACTTATACAATACTGCAAATTAACCAAGAGACAGTTCTAGAATAAAAATAATAAATATTTGGCTGTAAAATTATTTATAAAATTCTTTAGTTTTTAGATATGAATTAAGAAACACAGAACTTAGCTTAAAATTTTTCTGGCTGCATAGTTAAAATATACAGAAACACCTAAATAATTAACAAACTTTATGAATTGCCAAAAAATATTTTTATTATATACAAACAATGTTTACAAATTTTTCAACAGATGACACATTCAGCTTTAAACTCGTATATATATGTACAACTTGTCGGTGCATTTAATTTACTGCAAACCAGAGATCTTAAACTCTGGATGCAGGGGTGTGTCGTAACGTAAAGTATATTTCATTTCAAAACACTAATAAATAACATGTAAAAAAACCATATGTTGAAATTTAAAAAAAAATCTGTCATGAAATAAAATAATACATTATTTTAAGTATAGCTACAAACTGGAAAATCCACATGTCTTTTGAAATTAACACTATTCAACAAATTTCATCACTAAATTACATTGATTTCGAACTTTTAAAATTCAAGCTCCTACTTTTCACTGAATGTCCAGGCATAGTTCATGCATCCAGTTCAAACAGAATATATATGAAATCTATAAATGAAGAATAACAACTCATTAAAATTACGTAATAAAATTTCATTACTTAAAAACTACAAAAATAATACCCATATGTCATATATTAAATTTTACAAAAAATTTAAAGTTACAATGAGACAAAACTAAGCAAAATACACTGATTCCTAAATATACTATATGAATTTTGCACACAATGAATTAAGATAAGTGGATAATATTTTAAGAGATAAAATAAGTTAAATATACTAAGCAACATTATAACTATTCTCCAAGAATTATTCAGACACACTTTAAAGGTTTAAATAAAACTGTTTCACTCACATTTATAAAAAAAGATAATATAAGTTTCAATTCATAACAAAAGTTACAGCTTGTGCAAGAAACATTTTATAACAGGGAACCTTTTAGCAATGTCTTTAAGAACTGCTATCTTTTGAATTTATCATAATAGAAGTAATAAAGTAAGTACTAGTTTAAAAACAATCTTGGAAGAATTCAAATTTAGTAATAACATATAAATATCTTGTGTGTATTATTAAAAATTAATATATAATCTTGGGAGACTTAGCATTCAAAAAGAAAACATTGCTTTGTAATAACATATAATTTTCTTCTGTCTATTATTAAAAATGAATATAATCTTAGGAAACTCGGCATTCAAAAAGAAAACAAAGCGTCCATAGTATGAGCTTTTAATAAATGCTTTAAAAAACATTACATGGATGACATTTTAAAACATTAATGAATTTTAAAAGCAGATTTTATTTTATGTGAAATGAAAGGTTAAATTTCTTTCAGAAACTCTTTTAAACATATACTTATGAAACATTTGTTAGTAAACAATCCTACTCGCAGCATTCGATTAAATTTTCATACATTTAACGATTCAACTTAGCTAACAAATAAAAACATTGTATTAATGTAATGATTGTACAGCAATTTTAAAGTGAGTAAAAGCATTCGAAATTAGTATTATCAAGTAGCTTTAATATCTATATGAATCATTGAGCTAGGCTTATGAACATGCAGAGTTAAAACATATTCTAGTGATTTAAGGGAAAAATAAATAAATATTTATACACTTACCTTTCTAAAATGCAAGATGACAATCGGTAAAATCTTTCTCCCGACACAACAATCATGGCGGACTTTTCCCCTTTTCAATTCCCTCGGCGCAGAATTTTCGTTCCCCGCACGCTCGGATTTCAGTCCAGACGGAATTCCAAACATGACGATCCGTTTGGCTCATTTCCTCAGATTTGATGGGTTTTCCCGTCTCGCGTTCCAAAAATCCGTGAAGTGAGTGGCCGCCTTTAGTAAACTCAGTGCGCCAGAAACTTGTGTGCTACCATCAGATTCGAAGACAAAGACACGACGGACACGCACATAAAAACTGATAAGTTAGCAAAAGAGAGAGGATTTTTCGACTCTTACAAAAAAAACCTGCGAAAAATGTTATACATCTGGTGACCAAATCAATATCGACGAAAAATTGGAGCCCTTTCGTAGGAGTTGCTCATTTATTCAACATATGCCTAATAATTTTTCTCCTTTTTCTATTTTATCTCTCATTATTTTTTTCCATTTCTTTCATTATGGCTCTTGTACAGATTAAAGTAATAAAGTAGAAAAATGTGTACAAATATGAAGCAGAGGGTTGAAGAAACGCCCTTGCATACTCTATACGCCGCCCTTCCCGCATTGTGGCACACCTTAGCCCCTCCTACGAAGGATTAAAGGAATTATAAAGAGAGTTGAGGGAGTTATTTTAAAGATAATTGATAGTTGGATTTATTAAAATAAAATTAACTTCTGTTGTCAATTAATTCTATGAAGTATTGACACTAATTATTATAAAAAAATTCTTTTCCTTTTAAAAAAGGCTGACGATCTCTTTTAATACTTATACAGCAATAAATGTCATTTTCCTTTATTATTAAGATGATTAATGCTCTTCAAACTCCGTGACATTTTAAAATATCAATGACCTCTATCAAACAAAAATAAAGCCATCATGAATACATAAGGTAAAGAAGAATAAAGGAAAAAATCAATCAAATTACCTAGAAAAGAATTACGCTTCTTTATTGAATAAGTAAACAGTGAGTAGTATTCATTGAGTGTCAAGGCGTCATATTAGTTTTTCGAAAATTAAGATTAGGGATATATGTCTTCTCTTCGGGGAAGTAAATGCCCAAAAGATATTTCAAAATTGAATTATTCTACTTTTTTCGAGTTTACACAAAGTATTTCCTTCGTTAATCATATTGCCTTTTTATTTGGTTTTACTTATTTCTTCTATCAAAACATGTTTTTTTTCAAAAAAAAATTAATATAAACTTAGATGGAAAATTTTAATTTTGACGCAGATGAAAGGTGCGAGATAGTTTCTTCCTGTGGTTTGAGTTGTATTATGGAAAATAATAACACATTTTTGTAAATTTCTCCTGCATCTTCGTTTATTATTTATTTATTTTTTCGCTCTAAATAAAATTCTGTCAATTATTTAGAAGATATATTTTGCATTCATAAATTTTCTCTTCGCCGCAGTATGCTTCGGAACTAGGAACCGCGAAGATTCCCAGTCAGTTAAATGGGCACACGCAGAAAGATTTATTGAAAATTTTAAAAAAAATACAAATTAAAGGCGTCATCACAATACACACACTGCATTCATAGACTAACATTAATTAGCTTAACGAATGCGGATCAGAAACTAATGCGCCATCCATTGTATCTCAGTAACGTCAAGCATAGAGCAAAGAAATCTTATAGGTAGAAGCAATTTTTCCTAGGGTATATTGAAATGTCATTCGATAATTTTCCATCCGTTTCACTGCACTGCAACCGTTGTTGTTTCCGTGACACGAATGCATGCTCGTAAAACTCTTGAAGTTTGGCACTACACCAGTTTTTCACCATGCAAGTGTTTCCCTCGGATATAAGTTTTAAGTCGACCAGACTGACAGAAATCCGATTACGCTAGGTTGGTACTGGGTGAGAGTTGGGGCACCAATGTCCGTTTCAGTTGGTCAGTTTACTGAATAGACAGGTGTGAGCACGCGGTCATCCATTATGTCCGTTACATGTCGCTCCAGCTTCTTTGTTCGTAATATATGATGCAGCTTGCCAAGGGTGAGCATAATTCTTTGGTAATGGAGGTTCCATGTTTGAAAAAAATCTATGAAAATCACCCGTCTGTAAATCGAAAAGTATATCATCAACAATTTATTGCGCAACCTGGCAAATCGTGACTTCATTCGACAATGGAGATCTAGAATATCTCCATTCATGAATCTCATTCATGAAATGGCTTATCAGCCACAACAGTAAGTAAAAGTTGAGTAAATATGAGGTGATAAATGACCAAGATTTCTAACTATCAAATTTCATTACTCTAATACTTACCATTATTTAGCTACAGTGGATTGTGCCTTAATTTTGGACCGACCTCATCTGTTCATCATTTTCTTTTGTTCTCATCATCTTCTTATGAATTACATTTCACGAACGTTAGCATGGTTTGGGCCTTCCAAATTCCCAAGGAAGGCTGTGGTAGCCTGGTGTTTGTATCTCCGTTTCTGGACCTGTAGCAGGTTCGAGATTGGATTCCACGAAAGAATAGAGATATACCTGTTAGATTGCAAAAAATGCATCTACATCATTTTTCGGTTTTATCAGTATTTTTAATTATTTAAATCTTAGCCACCAGAGTTTCTTTCGAATCGTGTGGCGTCTCTGGCAACTTTTGAAATTTAAACGGTAATTTTTAACAGTTTTATTAAATATCTAAATTTTTCTTTATTATTTACTTTGTAATCGACTTAAATATTAATTGACTTAACTTTTTATGTCTTTTCATTTAATATTTCAAGTTAATTAAATTATAAATCAAATTAATTCTACGGAACTATTTGCTCGCCAACTTGTTTCGCGGATGAATTTTTGTGTAAAAAGTTTTAAGCCTTGCCTCTCTGGAAGTATTCCTTTGTCTGAGGATATTGCTGTGTTTCTCTGAAAGTAACCGACGCACGTCTGGAGGTTCTCGAGACCGTTGGGATTTTCCCTTCGGTTCTCGGCCTCTCAGTCGTGCATACAGAACAGAACAGAACGCCGTCCCTTACCCCCGTACCCGTGACCAGATCGGTCACTGAACGGTTTGATGAGCAAGACACGGGAATTTTATTGAAGAAAAAAGTAAAACAAAATAAACAAAAAGAAAGAAATACTTACACTATGTGCAGCACAGGCATTTTCACTTTTACACTATTAGTTCGTAATAGTCTTCTTTTTTTTGGATGTTGAAATACCTTTCTTTTATTTGGAGGTGGAATGTCCGGTGATTAATCTACTTAGTGCAGCTCGCTGGGATGTTGAAAGCTAGGGAGGCCGGAAAAGATCTCTGTTTTCGCTAATGAATTTGATGATCCCACGAATTTTCTGCCTGGAGACGAGGTTATTGGCGACCCTTTTCAGCCATTCTTGTTCGAAGTTTGGTGCTGGCTTCCTCATATGCCGAGACACTGTATAGATACACTCCGTGGTATAGTGAAGTGCCGTGCCAATTCCACCACAACTGCAATAGTCGCTGTCAGATAGGTGAAATCTTTTGAGGTAGGCAGGGAAAGGTCCATGTTGAGAGAAGAAGATAACATCCTCTCTAATCCAGTTAGTGGGACGGAGACTAACTGAGGGCATGATGTTATAGATTTTCCTGCCTGTATTAAATCTGCTTTGTAAAAAAATCTACTAAAGATTTACAACATTGGATTGAAAAGGAATCAACAGGCAGCTTATGCAGTGAGATCCGACTTCCCTTTGTCTAGGGCGAGTTGAGTTCGTGCTGAACGGAAGCTGATTTCTTACGTTGGTAACGGCGGTTTTTATTATACGTATGTCTACTCTTCTAAAGAAGTTTGCAAAATAACTGTGGTATAATGTGCATTTCATATAGTAAACAGCAGTGATGGCTTCCAAAAATGGAAAGTAGTGTGATATGATAGAGTAGGGATGAAATGACAATATTTCACAACACTGTTCTTGATTGATTTTTATTAAGACACCTGTGGATCATCTCGAAGTTTGCTGTTTGCATTTTACCATTTTTGATATTTGTGAAGGAGAGATGCTACCTTTCAAATTCGTGCTCCAATTTTATATGCAAGAAAATCTGTCGTGTCAAATGCTAATCAAAGAAAACTTGGTTTTCTATGCCAACATCAGCTGCAAGTGAAAATTTTAAAAAAATCTTCAAGTGTGTTATACTGATTCAATATCCCTTTTTGCGATACAAAATGTCACATGTGAACATTGAATATAATGAATAAAATCAGTTCATTTCATACAAGGGCACTTCATTGTAAAACTGTCTTATCTCTTGATCAATATATTTTGAATTTCATAATTGGCGTTATGGAAAGTATTCGATTTTGCATTTATTAATTTGGTAAAGAATAGATATCTGTTTTTCACTATGTATACTATCTTTTATAATATCTGTTTTATCATTGTGTGATTTCATAAATTATATTATGTTGTGTGCATCAACAGTAAAGTTTGTTATTTTTATATTCTTATCTTAAAAGTGTTGGCAGTTTAATATTCATAAATTTGTTAATAAAAGATATTTAATTTAAAAACTTTGTTTTTCTTTAATATTTAAATTAATTTGTTCAACGCAATATACAAAAATGTTTTCAGCTATGCCTGCATCTTCGGCCAATCGACAGTAAAGGTAGTTGCATTCTTAGGTACAGACGATTGTATATGGTTTTTGTTTTATATTTCAGCACCCAGTATTGGTTTAATAATTGTTATGTAGATCTAATTTTAACCTTTGGCACCTGTCCATAGATTAACAATACCGGAGGCTGATAATGCAAGTTAAATTCGATACTATCACTAATTTTCCTCCCGTTGTTCTGGTTTAGAAATTTGGAGAGTTGGCTCAAGTGTCTTGGCGTCATCTAACAACGCTTCAGAATTACCAGGATTGTTCCAATATATCCTTCATACTATTTCAAAACGGGACGTCAAAATAACTTAACGAATCGAAACTAAAACCCAGCTGTCACGAAGGAAGCTTTAATTATTCATGGACTGTTGTTCTAGTCTAGAAATTTGGATAGTTGGCTCAATCCTCCGTCGCGTGTGCTAACGACGTTCCAGAATTACCAGGATTGTTCCAATATAGCCTTCATGCTATTTCAAATGGGGCGTCAATCTAACTAAACTAAACGAAACTAAAACCAAGTTGTCAAGAAGGAAGATTTAATTGTTCATGGCCATCTGCCAGGCTTCTAGTCTATATATATTTATCCTTAAAATTTTGTAGAAAAAATTTAGGTTTACAAAGATTCGATTACATTCTATTAATACAGCTTGTCCAATTTGTTGTCTTATTTTTCAGATATGATTGTTATTAAATGAAAAATCTGGCTACTGTTTACTTAACATTATTTGCTATTCATGTTTTCCAAATATTTTCATAGATATTTCTACTTTCTTAATCTTTTATATGATCCATGTTCTTCATTTAGAAGCTATTGTTTTCATTTTTATTACTTAGTGAATTTTGTGTGATAAATATATGTACTGCTTGATTTGGACGAATGCGATCAGGAACTCTTTTGGCAGGGCCGGCCTTTAGCCGATTGGACCAATTTCTTCAAATACGGCCCCCAGGAAGAGTGAAGTGTACTCAAACGTATTAACGAATACAACAATCTCAAAACGAATATGTAGTAAACAGCTAAGTTTCCGTAGAGGCAACATGAAGGTGAATCCGAAACCTTTAAATAGCCAATGGCAGAGAACTCGAAGAAAAACAAATGAAGAGCGCGAAGGTGAAACTTGGGTAAATTTGAAGGGAAAAAGAACAGAAAAAAAGAATATTAGTTGTCCTAGTGCCACATAGGAGCATCCAAAAATCCGGTGCTAGTTAAGTTCAAAGATTGAAAGGGTAGCTATTCAACTTCGCCCATTATGTAACTTATTTGTGCGTAATAAGCGAATTTTGGTGCTTAACAAAACTATTTGTTGTTCAACTTCATTCTATGTCTTTCTTACTTTTTCATTCATTTCCTGTCTTCTTTTCTAATTTTTCTCTTTTCTGTAGATAATCAAACTCTAAGAGTGGGGAAGTAAGCAAATAGGAATAAAAACGAAAATTTAAAATATTTGTAGTGAATTCTGCAGACCTAAAGGACTAGTCGCCATTGCCACTAGGTAAAACTTAATATTACGCACAACGCTAAGAGCAAATAATTTAATATTTTTATTCGATATTAGGCTATTTTCCTGCTATGTCTTAAATTTTATTTTCTCAGGTTGTCTTTCCATTCCTTATCAATTCCATAGTTGCAATTATCTGCCAATGAAACTGAGTAACAAAATACATTATTGTCAAATTTTTCCAATAACGCATTTAATTTAAAACTTAAATTTAAATATATGCAATAAACATCTCCATATAAACTTGTGAGCAACCCCTTAATATTTAAAAATCAATATATCTCTACAAATTTTGGAGATAAAATTGCGAAACTTAGTTTATACATAGATGAGTATAAGAGGAATATTTTACTCATTGACACTTTTGCTCTGTGGGGAAGGTATAAAACTTTAATTTTCTTTAACTTTTTATTTTCAACTTCCACAGGAGCTAAAGTGTTTTCACATAAATTATTACCTTATTTGATGAAATTTTTAAATTGGGAGTTTATGTCTAGGTGCAATATTTAAGGGAATATTGTTCTTTGCTTGTTCCACTTTTTTTTGACACCCTATATATGGAAAAATATTTATTCTTTTTAAAAGTGTAAAATGTCCTGAAAAAACGAATTTAAATTTTGAGAAAAGAATTCCCTATTTAGTTACGAAATATTCCTTAACCTAGAAAAAAATCAAAGATTTGTTTTGAAATTTACTTTAAATATTAGAAATATTATTGCTTCAATAACCAATAAACAATACGAAGAAGAAAATGATATATTTTTAGAGCAACATTTTAAAGTTTCCTTCTTCATTCTTATATCTCAAGGTTAAATTCAATCAGCCACACAAAAGTATAAGATTTTCTCTTGTTTTAAATGTGTATGAAATATAATAATTTAGATTTATTTAAAATTAGATTCATTTATAATTATTTTCATTTGACATTAAAATTTTAGGCAGATTAATGGACGAAATAACTACAGTTTTTATTTCATAAATGTATTTATTTCTTTCACTATATATATTTTTAAAAACATGTTTGTTTTATGTATAATTTTCAATCTAATAAAAGATTAGTTTTCAACAGTGTGTGATTACAACGTATCTACTAGTATTTGCAGAAACTTCTTAATAATTTCTTCTCTTGAGCAAATTGTAGAAAGGATTATGAGATAGTTGAAAAATGATATAAAACTTTTGTTTGGATTTCAGAAAAAGATATTCTGCCAGATCTTTAACAGCGTTTCAAAATTATCTTAAAACAAACTCAGTCTTCGATGAAAAATTAAATTTTTTAACAATATTATGTAATAAGATAATTAAAATAGAATCAATTTTAATGAAATGGTAGATCTATAAGTAAATATTTTTAATAAAAGTGAACGGTAAAATTCTTCAGATTAATTTTCAGAAATTCTTTCGGATAAACACTGTAACATCTGATAATTGCTGAAGATAAAAAATTTTGTTGTTATAAATAAATCTTTTGGTTACGTGAACATGTAAACACACTTCAAGATTTTTTTTTTTGCTTCTTAACTATTATTACTTATATTTTGATAATTTATGAAATGTTTATATTGGCTGTTTGCATGGAAAAAGGAAATTTTAATTAATTTTTTCATTAGTTTAATGTTGTCATGCGCATCTTTTAAAAATTATTAACGGTGAAATTATAAGTTTACTTTAGATAACATTTGAATTGATTCAAGATTTTAAAGCATAAAGATAATTAAAAGTTTATTAAAGTTTTTATGCATTGTTTGCACAATTTGGGCTTAAGACAGACACCTCTGTTCATTCTACTTCTCCTATCTTCAACTATTATCAGAATATAGATAAAATTGTAGGCTTTAATTATAAATATATATTCTATTATTCTACAAAAAAAAAGAAAAATACAGAAGAAGTAAACAATAGCTATAACAATACACCTTTTGCGCGCCAACGCAGCAGCATCCAGTGATTGCATCAACAATATTGTCCACAATTATCCAACGAATCACTATAGAAACAAACAACAAAAAATGATGCTCTAATAGAAGAAATGGAAGAGAACTCAAATGGCAAACGTTTTCAAAGGCCACTTGCCATCGGAGTTCTAATATGGATAAATTTTCTGTCAAGGGAATGACTAAATAGTCAAAATTATACCCTCTGTGGCCTGAATTTATCCATTAACTGAAATAAAGGAAAGAATCTCTTTAGAAAAAGAAAATCTTAATAAAGTCTTTTATAACAAATCCAACAGAGAGACTAGAGAAAGTAAACATTTACACTCTGCCGATATAGAAGTAAGAATGACGCTATCGAGAAACATACAAGAACACAGGAAGTGTAGGTCTAGAGGCTAGGATACCTAGCTCCATATATGGAGAAAAAATCGAACAAAATTAACTGAAGAATAAAAGCTCTTCAAACCTTTTCAAATAAGTTGTTGACTTTAAAGAAATTATTTGGGTAACCGTTATCTTTTAAATTATTCTTTAAATTATCTAAAGCTTTAACAAAATTTGAATGCTTATTACAAATATTTTTTATTCTATTAATTTGAGAATAAATGGAATTTCTTATAATTTTAAAGTGAAGATTAGGTTCAAAGTCACAAAGTGTAATAGCCTCAAAATTAAATTCTTTTCTTTTATCGTAAATACCAATAGAGACACCTGAATTCAAAATTTCAATTTCCAGATCCAAAAAATTGCATTTGTTCAATTCATTATTAGTTTTGTTTAATTTAAGCTCTTCTGGATAGCAATTATATATGGAGTTAACATTATTAAAATTAAACACTAAAATGTCATCAATGTAACGATAACCAAATATAAGTTCATTTTTAATTAGTTCTCTCTCGAATGAGTGAAGAAATATATTAACCAATGCACTAGAAAAACAACAACCCATAGGAATTCCCAAAACCTGCTTATAATAGTTAATTCCATTAAAGAGAGAATTTTCACAAATACTAACTCTACAAATTTCTAACCGGCTATTTTCAGTATTAAGGTATAAATCACATACATTTGAGCAGGCTTCAATTAATTTATTATATGGAAGGCTAATAAAAAGATTTTCAAAATCAAATGTATTAATGTTATATATTTTATTTTCTTTAAGAAAATTCAAAATTTTAGCGTTACTATTAATATTGAAGTTCTCTTCTTCCTTGATTTCATTAAGAATAATTTTTAGAATTTTAAAGAAAATTTACCAAAATAATAATTCTTACTGCCAGTGCTCCAAGTAACAAATCTGAATTTTAATGGATTTTTATGAAATTTAATAGTAGGGAAAAGGTAGGGATAATTTAAATTACTGGTTTTAATTTTAGTTTTTTCAGAGAGTGCCATCATTCTCTTATCCAGTTCTTTTTTGCCAAATTTAATTAGTTGATATGTTTTGTTTGAATTATATTCATTAAAAATAATTTCCTTAAAGTGGAATTTACACATTATGCAAAAATTAGTCCCTGCTTTGTCAACTGTGGTAAAAATAAATTTACTTTTTATGTTATCAATTTCTTTTTTAAGATGCTTGTTGAAGAAAATACCTCTATTAATAATTTTACTTTTATTTTTGTATATCCTATTTTTTGTCTCCATTAAAATGCGCTGTTTCCATTCTCCAAATCCTTCAATAGGCCAATGATATTTTCTGGCAATATTTGCAATGAATAATATCCAAGTCTCAATTAATGGAATTACCACCCTTATTTGACTAACATTATTTCTTAACCTAAATTTAGTTCCCTTTATCATAATATCTCTAAGAGATTTAGATTTAACTATTTTCAAATTACCCGTGATAATATGTCCTCTATCTTTATCAATAAATTCCTTAAAATCTTCTTCATTACAAAAACAGTGTGTATTGTTTATCTCATTTAAATTTTTACAAAAGAAATTATAGCTACAAATTTGCTTTTTAAGAGTTTTTGAAAATTTAAATGCGGTTGATATTACAGAAATATCTTTAACGGGAAAGTATTTTTTTTATCATGAATGATTTCCGGCAACTTTAGTCGCTTTAATTGTAAATATTTAACAGCTAGCAAATGTTTAATTATGTATTGTAGTGTAGTGTATTTAATTATGTATTGTAGTGTTTAATTATGTATTGTAGTTATATTGTAGTGTAGTGTATAACTAACAACAAGTTTCGAAAGTAAAATCAATACAGAGAAAATCAAATGATAAAATTTCTTTTGCTTTTTACGTTTTAGGTAGTTGAAAATTTTATAGTTAAGAAGCTCATAAATTAATAAAGCCTAAGAAGAATTCTAAAGAGGGTACAGTTTCAGTGTGTAATAAAATAAGAATGTATACATTTATTTATTAAATAAATTATTTCAACAATTTTATTTAATCTTGGAAACAAGGATGAGTATTAAACTCTGAAAAAAATTATCATCTTCGAATTATCCTTTATTTTATTTTATTTTTCAAAGAACTGTAATCCTTGAAGTAATAGTGATATCCTTAATCCTTAATAATATAATAAATGCGAAAGTGTGTCTGTCTGTCTGTCTGTCTGTCTTTCTGTCTGTCTGTCTGTCTGTTTGTTAAGCTTTCACGACCAAACCACAAAACCGATTTGGATGAAAATTGGCAGAATGTAGCTTGAAACCCGAGAACGGACATAGGCTAGGTGAAATCACGTTAAATTAATTATTTTTGACTACAGATTAAAAATAGTTAACAAAGAAAGCCCATTGACTCCGCGATTCGCGATAAAGATTTTTATTTTTCAATCTATGGTCACGTGATCCTTCAGGAATGCGAAAACGTGTGAAATAAATTATTTTTTAAATCAACTATCACGTAATCCTTTTTTCCGCTGTAACTTCGGAACAAATTATCCGATACAAATAATTTTTATACCATCTTAAAGATAAAAATTTTACCTTTGCAATGATATTAATTTTATTTCTGTGACATTTTTCATTCAATTTTTATTAATTTTTTAAATTTTACGTGCAGACGATTTTGAAATAACGCAAATTTATACCTACTTCGCTGCTAGGAAACGGTTAGACTTTGAACTAATTTATCTTTGTTTCTGAAAGTTTTGCTTATGTTTATAAATATCTATAAAACAAGGCAGAAATTACATGTATCTGTCTGTCTGCCGGTCGATCGGTCGTTCACAAGAACTCCTCCTAAACGGTGATCGGTAGCGACATGAAATTTACACACAAGGTGCTATTTTCAACTTTCAGAGTTAATTAGTTCTTAAGATATTTAATTAAATAACGAACATTAGCCGCTTTTAAGCCTATTGCTTAGACGTTTTTTGCCAATAACTTCCGAAATCTTTATTAGACAACAATTATTTTTATGCCATTTTAAAGACCAGAAAATGATCTTTTTAATGCTACTAATTCCATTGCGATGAAATGTTTTCTCCGAATGCTATAAAAGTTTAAAAATATTTTTAACGTAATTTCTAACAATACTTTTTATTCTTATAGAAATAAATTCAAGCCAAATTACTGTTTCGCGCGCGGGCTTTTGCCAGTGTTAAAGTTAATATAAGAAAATATTGCTTTCTTTGACCATTAACAACAAAGGAGACTTTACACTTCCGGTTTCCTGTTGTCCTTGCATTTGCAGCTTTTAATGCGGTTACACAGTGATCCAATGACGTTAGTGAATTATTCTCTTGATGTTTTGTTTAAATTTCACAATGAGGTATTACAAAACATCCATCTGTAGATACGGTAATGGGCATTAACAAGGAACATCATATA
>BGPR01033692.1:5766-16850 GCA_013235015.1 Araneus ventricosus | reverse complement strand
AGCCCATGGGCTCCAAAACATGGGTGAAGAGAACATCAATCACCGAAAGAACCGGGTGAAGGCAACCTGGAAATAAAAGGTAAAAGAGAGAAAGAGTTCTCGGTGGAACGTCTTCATATACTCCGCTGGTGGCAAAATCTTTAAGTTGCCACAAGCTGGTTTACAATAATGACGAGGTAGACACGACGAATATCAGCAGCATGGTGGTCAGAGTCAAAGTCCGAATCCTTTGATTCGAATCCGCTACATATATTGTATCTTAGAAATTATATTCGTCTTCAGAACCGGAGGATCATGGGTTGGAGACCTGATTACAGGAAAGATCTGACTGATGTCCTTTAGTTAAAAAGAGGTTTAAATCAAACTACACATAATTCTAATTTAATTGTACTCTAAGATTTTAATTTTGTTCTAAAGACATCTTGTAAATTTGAAAGGTGAAACTTGAATTCCTAGACAAATATTCTACTCTTTTCTTCTTATGGTCATTTATCAGTCATAAAACTTCTGAAACGCTCATTAGCGTGATATTAAGGTATCCGACTGTGTTCGGAGACATTTTTTTGAAAAATAAATTATATATATTTTTTAATGTTATTTTTCAACTGCATACGTTTTAAAACTATGAAAATATTGTAAAATTAAGCTTTCAAAATAATATTTTTTTTAAAAAACTGAGAAATTTGAAGAAAAATGACTAAAATATTTGCCTTACGCTAACATCCATGGACAAAATCATATTCTAAATATACACAAATCCTTGTAGGGGTACATTTTTATGACAGTTATCTGTGTTATGCTCTAAAATCTTTTTTGTACTTCAAAATAGTTTTGAGATATAGCTGAACATCGTTACTAAACTGGTAATTTTTCATAAAAAATGCTTTTCGTTTATATTTAAACACTTAAAAATATTACTTGATTTTAAAATTGACCTTAGTTTTTAGAGGAAAACATCAAGCATATTACAGAAAACAATCTCAGAAAATTTTATATCAATACTTGAATAACTCTTTGAGAAATCATTGTTACGGTCGACAGTTTTCCTCAAAAATATCATTTCTCAGAAAACACATTTAAAGTTTTCATGCAGTATAAAATAATGCTTACAGTTCGTTAATAAAACAGCCGTAAATCCATTTGTAATTCACGTAGAGTAAAAAGTGAGTCAGTTTTCGAAAGCTTATTAAACAGGCTACAAAATTAAGTCATAAAAAATGTTTTGATAATTTCACCGAAAACGACGATTTTAAACCAGTCTGATACCTTAAATGTATGTGATATCTTCTTCAGCCAAAATGCTGCTTCCAAAAGGTTTATATAAGACTATAATTGCTAATTTAATTAGTTATAGTTGTAGTCATCTTAGAAAGAATTTCAAAACTTCCTTTGAGGACAATTTTATTGATTAAATGCTTAATATTTTGTGAGATTCTCTTATTATTTCTCAAGCGGTACATTCTCAGGAATAGCAAATGTGATAGATTCTTCTGCCAGTAAGTTCTTAGAAATAACAAATGCTTTGGATTCGTCTGCCAGTAAGTTCTTACAAATTCGGTGAATTCTTCTGGCTTAATCTGCCATGTTTTTCCAAGCTCATCAGTGTTTATAAATTTGCATGCTTCACACGCACAGTATTTACTTAGGGATTAAGTGTCTATTTTTAAAAACATATTTAAAAGATTTAATTTAATGATATTTAAAGGATAAGCGCTATCATCCTCGATTCAGGATAGACATTATGTGTCAAGAATATGCGCTAAATTAAAAAATATATTGGTGACTAATGGGTCTACTGTTTCGCAATAAAGTTGCTCTGCCTGTATTGTATACAACGAATTATATTTAAAATAAAAAATATCGAATTGAATTGCATATAAATAATATGTCTGAATTTAGGTAGAATCTGTATCAATTGGTTTGTGAAAAAATATTGAGGAAATGATATAAACTAAACATTCACTAAAGTCTAAAAATTCATTAAATTATAATTTGAAGAGTAAACTTGTGAGTTTACGATTTGATATAAAGTGTTGTTTAATTCTGTGGAATAATTTGCCATAATAAAGATGCTATTAATTATTACTTAATGAATAATTAACACATGAATGGTAACAAAATTTACTAATTGCACTTTACCTCAGCTGGTTCGTTTTTCTTCATCATTTCTTCTTCCTACAAAAGTTCCAATGAATTCTAATGAAATTTATGGCAAATATTTGTCAAAAACTAAGATAAAAATAATTGACACATGTTAATATTTTTCTATTTGTATCACGCATTCTGCTTTATCATAATATTATGACTTTTATTTTAATTTAAAATATTTGATTTGTTAAGATCTATTTAACAGTTTAAAGCAAAATGAGTTAATTCTAATGGTTGTCCATAATTAAAATGCAATCCAACTGCAGCATATTGTACAGCATTTGTTTACAATAGATTGTGCAAATACATAAATTGCAGCATAACTTTACATGCAAATACAGTGCAATACATTGTGTGTATAAATACTCGTAAACACTAAATTACGTACTTTTCCCATTTCTTTTATTTTTTTGGCTAGACACTCGTTGTCCTGTAAAGGAAGGAAAAACATTTGTTAAACTGGTTATTGTCTTATTATATGCATTTGATTACGCTTTTCCTAAATATATTACCGCTATAATTCCTTCTGTTATAGGACAATACATTTAAGCTTTAACGCAATAAGAAAAATTTGCATTTATGAAATTTTAATAATAAAAGTGAAAGATGATTGCAAAAATCAAGGACTACAAGAAGTATGAAATAATATTTTTATTATTATTGTAATAAGTAAGTTATGTACACTGTTTTTCAAAAATTAAGGAAAAATCAGAGAAATTGTGATTGAGAAATTTCTTCTGATTCTTTGAAATTTGATAAGTTTTGCAAAAATATTAATCAAACAGTGGATCACAAATTAAACAGAAAAGAGAAACAATAGGCTTATTTTCTGTATTGAAAATACACATTTTTTTCAGTGCCTCTTTGCAATTAGTTGCAAGTAGCGTTCATTTGAGCCATTTGTATCTCTATATCTTCCTAGGTTGCATCTTCTAGAAGCTGATTCTGTTCTTAGACCCGAGATGCATATTCCCACTTTCTAAAGTATATTTTTGTCAAATTTCATAATTCTAGGTAGAGCGTCCTCACACAAAGGTAGACAGACATTCGCAATTATGATTAGTAGAGATAGAGATAAGAAAATTAATTCAGAAAGTCATTTTCATTTTTATCGAATTAAAACTAAAATGCCAACACCTTTTTATTAAGAATGAATAAAAGTTTTACAGCTTCTACAAGAGACGTGCTGATAATCTGTCAGTAAAGACGATAACTTTACTTGATTAGAAATGAATTTTTTCAGAACTACAAATTGTAAATTTAAAGAAAAGATGTTAAAGAATTATCAGGATTAATAAATTTTGAACCATCACTTGATCAAAACTGTTCAGTAAGGCATTTTTTAGATTAGATTATTAATGGTATGAAAAATTTTAACTGAATAGTAATTGTTAAACTTTAAATCTAAATGTTAAAATTGATAAAATAATTTTTACATCAGAAAATTAAGCATAAATAAGTATAAAAATAAATTTTAAAATTAAATTCGGCAGTTAATATAGCTTACATTTCTAATGACCTTTTTCATTATCTTTAAGTTCTGTTTCATGGGTATATATATATATATATATATATATATATATAATTATTTCATAATTTATAACACTTTCTGCGAGTTATTGTATTTATTATATGTTTAATACATTTGTTTAAGAGATTTATTATTCAACAAAGTAAAATATTTTTCTTTACCCGTTTTATATCTTCCGTTGGAGTATTGCAGTAGTAATCTTCCATTCCTGCCATGTCTAAAGAAGACAACTTTATACCACAATACTCGAGAAATTCATTTTGCTGTAGAAGAAAATGAAATAAGAAAATATGAGACATTGCTTCATTTTCTCGAAAAACAAAGTATACTGCTCAAAATGTTATTGACAGTTACATATTTAAATGATAATCTCCAATACCTACGTTTAACCCTTTAACTGCAGGTTTGGTTTATAAACCACATAATTAAATTATAGCCAGACGCGGGTGTGGTTTATAAACCACATACTTAAACTATAGCCAGACACGGGTGTGGTTTATAAACCACATGTTGCGTCTGTGACTTATGTACCACTAAATTATAAAAAAATAGTTTTCACATATAAGTAAAATCTTTTATCGCATCGTTTATCTTACAACTAACTTATAAATATATATATATTTATAAAAGTACAGGGTGTCCAACAAAGGACTCCCTCATTTTAAAATTAAATAACTCGGCAACGGAGATCGATAGAAAAACGAAACCAGTGATATGCTTAGTCTGAAAGCCGTAAAAATCTGATACAAAAGTTTCAAAATTAGTTATAAATGTTGCCGACAGGTGGCGCTGTACGTTGTAATCACAGTTCAGATTTCGAGAAGAAAGCTATAAACTGTCATTTGCAAGTAATCGTTGCAATCACATCACAATCGATTCAAATTAGGCATTTTTCGTGCTTGCCAAGGACAGTTTATAGATTTCTTATCGGATTCTGAATAGCTATTACAACCTGCAGCGCCACCTGTCGGCAACATTTATAACTAATTTTGAAACTTTTGTATCAGATTTTTACGGCTTTCAGACTAAGCATATCACTGGTTTCGTTCTTCTATCGATCTCCGTTGCCGAGTTATTTAATTTTAAAATGAGGGAGTCCTTTGTTGGACACCCTGTAGCTAAAATAATAGCTAGTAGCTTTTAATTCACATCATTAATTACAAAATGCATACTTAGTCATGCAAATGTTTTTGATACGACACTGTATCACAGTAAATACATGACATATATTTCTTTTTTTTTGCGTTTAGAGCGATCGGCTGGAATGAAAGTAGCCGCAGTTAAAAAGAGTGAATGACGTGTGCTAGAAAATAATCAAACATCATGTATAGATCACACAATCAAATAAAAAACTGAGTGGTTTTCCCTCGAATTTTACGTATATTTTCACATAGAAATGTCGCTTACGAATTGTAAATAAAACAAGATGGATTTCCCCACAATATCAATCTAAGCCATGATCTGAGATATGCAGAAGAAACAATTATCAAATATTAATAAAATTTTCAATATTATTTTGAAAAGATAATATCAAATGATGTTTCGTTAAATTTAAATCTATATATATTACGTAATTTGAGTGCTACAGTAGTACTGACTAATTGTACAGTTTGCGCTGTCTCGCCGTTCTGTCTTGGTCAGTCACAAGCAAAAAGCATTTGCAATTTCTCTCTCTCACACACACTCAGTAGAAATTATGTGTTAAAAGATACCTTCATTTTGGGCATTACAATAATGTAATACTGAATAGAAGTGATTCATTACATATCGCATGCTTTCTACTTATCTGTTGATAATATTCACGCAAAATATATTGTTACTGCTTTAAAATATTGTTTAGTTTATTCAGAGCATTAAGACGAAAGTCGCAACTGAAAAGTTTAAAGCAAGTGTTTCCTAAATAATAAAAGAGGAGTGGAGGCTTATATTTTTATTACAGAACATGAAACACACTATTTTCAGTCTTACTTACGCAGCGTCATTTAATGTGGGGTTATGTAAGTTTTACACTAAATGCAGAAGATTTTAATAAAATTCTGTAATGTCAGATGAGAATCCATGTATGCTTTAAATTTTGTGTTATTTTTTTTTTTGCTGTTTTTCGTATCGAATACCTTATTTGGTTAGAAAATTTGGTCTTATCAATGAAATTGGCTTACCGCTAATTTTTTGGGGCTATTTTGTTTAATTGTTTTTATGTTTTTAAACTTGTTTTTATTTAGGGATTATAAATTTATTATTTTGACATAGACTTACGTGTCTCCATAGTGGTCTAATGGTGTGTAAGGAAAGAAAAAAAAATATTGCGCGTTTCGTGGTATTTTTAAACGCTTTTAGCTCCGCAACCAAATAACGTAAAGAGTTGTTTTTAGTTTCATTTAACAGAAAAAGATTTACATTGAAGATTGCAGAAAGAATTTTAGAATTTGGAATTACGATTTAGTCACAGTCGAGCTGCAAAGTTGGGGAAAATCACTAAAAATGTTGATGACGTCACAGCGACCGATGCGCACGCACGCAGACAATCCAAGTACATTTGGAAATTCATTCATCGATCTTACGTTGACGCAAAATTTTACTCAATTAATTGTTGAATTGTTGAATTACGACGAATTTCGTGGTAAAGTTAATCGCTTATAGCTCCGCAACCAAATAACATAGAGAGTTGGTTTTAGTTAGAAAGGTAGACTTGAAGATTGCAAAAATAATTTTAGAATTTGTAATTATGGTTCAGTCGCAGTCGAGTTGCAAAGTTGGTAAAAATCACGAAGAATTTTGATGACGTCATAGCGACCGATGTGAGCGGTATATTAACTGGTTTTTAACAGATTAATAATCTATTCTTTCAGATTAATTCATTTAACAGAGAAAGCTCATACACCATAGGTAATAGGTCAAAGTCACATAGAGCTACTTTAGTCTCAGAAAGTCACAGTTGAATAATAGATTAATTAACTGTCCTTAATTAATTATTAAAATAATTGTTGATTTAAATTGAGCTAATCTTTACATCGATTTAGTTGAGTTGAGTTGGTTTTAGTTTCATTTAACAGAGGAAGGTCATAGAGCATATGTAATAGGTCAAAGTCACATAGAGCTACTTTAGTCACATAGAACAACTTTAGTCACATAGAACAACTTTAGTCACAGAAAGTCACAGTTGAGTAAGGTAAGTAAATCTACGCCCCTCAATCTCAGCGGCGTTTCGCAAAGACAGCCTCCTGTAGAATTTTTTTGATGATAATTAATAAATATATTTTTTAATTAATTATTATTTAAAATTCTAATTACTTTTTGCTAAAAATTCTGATTATCAGCTGATAATTTGTTTTGCGGACCACCAATACAATGTGCTGAATAATAGAATTGAAACGGCCAAAGGTTCAAACATCAAATAGTTTCTTTGTAGAAAACCTTTTGAACACGTCAAACGGTTTTCTATAAAGAAACTGAGAAAGGGAACATTTATTTACTGGTCGACTGGTAAGTGATTTGTGAATTTCAGTTTATAAAGAAATTGCTTTCATGGTCACAAAATACGGATGTTTCCTCTTCAGAAGAGAGGCCATTTAGCAGATCAGATAAGAATCTTTATCAGGATTTTGGTAACGATCATCATCCTAAGTAATCTAAAATTGACTGATAAACTGGATAGACAGTTTTTTATTTTCACTTTCCAAGCATGCTGGGTCTGCCAAAATCGGCTATCTTTTCTCATCTTTTTTGAAAAATGGCTTACAAAGTCAATTTCTCATAAAAATTAAGGTAAAATAGATTTATGAAACTCAGCTAATACAAGGCATAATTTTCCTAAAACGAATTCATTATTTCTCTTAATTTAAACTGTGCAATTAATATTGTGTTAGTAATGTAATGGATAAGTGCTTTCAAATACCAAATTAGTTCTACGGAAAGTCACATAAAATTTATAACCTGCATACGTACTTTAAAAATAGGGAACAATTTAGCATAAATGGTCTGATGTTAAGACAAATTTATATTTAACAAAAATGAATAAATTTTATGAACTTGGAAGTGTTAAGAATTTAAGATAAAAATTTGTTTTAAAAATAATTAGAATAGTTTTCTTCTGCACTGAGAATATTTTTTGACAAATTAACTCAATAGAGTTGAAATACTGAATTCTTTTAAGAAATTGAAATGTTTACAGTTAAATTTAATTCAAAGTTATTTTACAGGTGTTAGCGCTTTCAACATCCGGTTTTCTTTGACTCTCTATTTACATATTGTAGAGTTTTTATATGTGTAGAAAATTAATGTAAGAACCTGAAAATGCACATTAAAATTTCATTTAAACAGACATTATTACAAAACTTTGAAATTTAAAATAATATAAAAATGATTTTATAGTACTCAGATCAAATAGTTAACGTTTCACATGGGAGATAACATGGCGAAAATAAATTTTCTACTCATATTTAGTTACTCTGATTATTTAAAAAATATTTAAAATTTAAGAGAAAGACGAATAAAATAAAATTAAAAGGAATTAAAGATTATTCGAGTATCCGTTGATCGAATAATTACAGAAGAAATAATCGTCATTCGAAATAAGTAGGGAGAATTGGGGTAAATTGATACGCGGGAACATTGATACAATTCATAAATTTTGATGATTAGAATAACTCAAGATGTTCATATCCCCTAACATATATGTCACTGTAACCCTTATCACAGGGTATATTTTTCGGTCATGTTATGTTAAAAGTTAATTTATAAATGAAACAAACCGATAATCATCTCGTCTAAGCAAATTTGACTCTAAGTACGCGTTGTGTGATTTCTTTAACTAGTTACGTTTTCCTGCCAGGGAATCTACTCCAAAGGTAAGAAAAAACATTTATTTTTTTGAACTATATTAAGTTTTGAGGTTTTTAAACGTTTTTATTAACAACTTGTTTTAAGTAAAATAGGGTGTTGGGGCAGATGGATACAATTGACTCCGGGGAACACTGATACACGTCTTCTGTGTGTATCAATATACCTCAAGAGCAATTACTTCACAAAATCCTCTTCAGAAATGAAAAAAAAAAACGTAAAAAAGAACTATCTAAGAGAAACACGCAATTAAGTATTTTATTTGTTTAAACAATGAAAATGGTTTGAATTTTATTACAAAAATAAAAAGTATTGTTGTAAATTAAGTTTAAATTCTTTTTACGAATTTACAAAAATTGAAGAAAACATTGTAAGGAAACTTAATTAATAACACCGGAAAGATATTATTTTTGGATTTCCAGACGGAATGAAAATTATTTTTCTACTATATTATTTTCGTAAGTCATCAAGGAAGAAAGGAAAAATTTCATTTAATTTTAATTAATTAAAATTTTCAAAAACGGCTTCAAGGTACTCATTCCCTCCCTTCATAATATATTTATAACCAACAAACAGACATTCTCTTTTATTATTTGTAGAGATAAATTATTTTCTGAGACAGTATTGTTTCATTTTTCCAGTGTCATTAAAAATGTTGAATTTTGTTTAAAATAAAAGTTCGTTACTTTGTTAAACTTTTAAACATTGATTTGGAATGCGAAGTTTATCGATAAAACAACATTTTTTTTTATCTCGCACCTAATAATCATCATTATTTTTGATATTTCCGTGTGTATCATTGTACCCCTGGTATGTGCAGATTGATACAAATCCATTTTTAGGAAAAAAGTGTAATAAGTATTTTATTATGTCATTAATGGACAAAATTGGGCTGAAATCCTATATTAGATTAACAAATGTATAAATATAGTGTAATAGTTCTAATTATTTCTGTTGGTAAAATCTTTTTTTAGCTTTCCAAAAAAAAGTGCATCAATGTCCCCGCATCCCCCTATATGCCAAGAAATGCCATAAATCTAACGTTAATGAATACCTTTTCGCACTGCGCATGACAGATTTATATGTAGTTTAACTTACACTAGACATATCCTGATCTTTTGAACAACTTTCCATTGCGGTTCTTATTTCTTCAAATGCTGGATCTGAAAATGAAATAAGCGTCATGAGTGTCATTAACGTAAAGCTGCTTATTAATGTTCAACTTATAATGACAAATTCAATGAATTCTACTTGAGGGATATGGTAATACATAGGGTTTTCAAAAAGTACCGGGAATAACTGCGCAGAGTGACAACAGATCACAATGTAGGTTATGCTTACAAACATAGTGACCGGCTATTTTGATAAGGCTATATGCCAAGTAACATCGCTCCTGATTGTTCCATTTATCATCAGATTGATCAAGGGAGTGTCATTTCTTTAATTACAAATCACCACAGAGCCATGACATAAAGAAAAACTAAAACAGGCCATTCACCGTTCTTCCAAAATTTAAATTTTGGAACACGGGAAGGAAAAGCCTATCGCCAAAGAATAGTTATGGGAAAGAAGAATTAGTTTATGGGAGAATGAAAATGAGAATTAGTTTAAAGGAGAATGAAAATGAGAATTAGTTTATGGGAGAATGAAAATGAGTATTAGTTTAAGGGGAAATGAAAATGAGAATTAGTTTAAGGGAAAATAAAAATTAGTTTAAGAGAGAATGAAAATGGAAATTAGTTTAAAGGAGAGTGAAAATGAGAATTAATTTATGGGAGAATGAAAATGAGAATTAATTAAAAGGAAAATGAAAATTAGTTTAAGGGCGAATGAATATGAGTATTACTTTAAGTGAGAAAGAAAATGAGAATTAGTTTAAGGGAGAATGAAAATGAGAATTATTTTAAGGGAGAATGAAAATGAGAATTAGTTTAAGGAAAAATGAAAATGAGAATTAGTTTAAGGGAAAATGAAAATTAGTTTAAGGGAGAATGAAAATGGGAATTAGTTTAAAGGAGAGTGAAAATGAAAATTAGTTTATGGGAGAATGAAAATAAGAATTAATTTAAGGAAGAATGAAAATGAGATTAAGTTTAAGGGAGAATGAAAATAAGAAAATAGGCGCGAACCACATCAAGTTCAATTATTTTGATCTTATAATTTTCATGTTCGACAAGTTACATTTTCTGTATATTAGGAAGTGAATACAAAAGATTGATTACAAAATTATATCTTTACAAACATGAAACAAGTCAATTTAAATAAGAGTGTGTGTACAGTGAATAAAACTTTTCCTTGATTTTGCGCAGTCATAACAACTGTTTTCTGTTAGAAACCTAAATATTTTTCAAAAACTTCAAAGTACATTCAATAACATTCCTCAGGAAACTTTAAAAAGACAATGAAAGAGAAAGAAAAAGTTTAATTTAAATAATTTATGATTAGCTTCTTCCACAGTGAAGTTTTGACATGCAATAGATTGTAAAACTTTTGTGCATAAAATAACAACGAGCTATAACGTTTCCTCTTAATTTAAGTTGAAAAACAATCAACTTAAATTAAGAGG
>BGPR01033691.1:0-16851 GCA_013235015.1 Araneus ventricosus | reverse complement strand
ATTGATCACCAAACAATTCGGGCAAAAGTTTATTCCGAATTATGAATTGATTTCTCTGCATCGACAGTTAATTTCTGGGCGAAAGCCTACATTTTGAAATTGATGTCCAAACCTTGGCTAATATGAGACATGGACGCTCAACTTGTTAGGGTTTCACAAAGAAAAGTTTTTGGCTTTCCTGCTTCTGTCCAGAAAAGGTTTGGGTTTGACAGTTGCGGCTTTTTATTATGTTTCTAATATCTGAACTCGCTTTTCTAAAACGAACAATCATCACTTGGGAACTTCGTTAGAACTTGCTTGATTCATACATACGTGATTGCTTGTCTTAGCTTTTTACTGATAACAAATGTTAAAAAATTAAAACATCTGAAAGATTATTCTATTATATTCAAGAACCTTAATCCACATGCTTTTCTTTATATTGTCAGTTAAATTTCTCAAATCTTTGGCTGACTCAGTGGTTAATTTTCCTGCTTCTAAAATTTCATTTATGTGAAGTTCTACTAACAACCTTTTATTTTCGAACCTGTCAGTCAATGCTTTGAATAATGAGTCGAAAGTATCATCAATTGATTGCAAGTCCTTTGCAGGTCCAGTTAATGAAGAATTTAGATAATGCAATTTTTGTTCTTGTGATAGTTGACTGTTTGATGTGATTAAGTTGTTAAATTGCAGTTTGAAATTGTTCCATTCCTCATATCTACCTGAGAATTTTGGGAGAGGAATTTCCGGCAATTTAATAGTTGGAGTATTTGAAAACGAAACAGTACTTTGCATGGAAGTTACTGTTTTTTCCTCCAACAACTTGATTTGTTTTTTAACCTTTATGCGAGATTTAACAATGCTTTCACTAAATTCCTTACTTTCATTTATTTCTTTATCATACTCATTTGGATCCGAAATAGATGCTTCTATTTTAGAATTCAATGAATTTAGCGAGCTGTCCTTCGCGTTTAACTGCTCTAAAAGTTCAACAAAATAGTCAATTTCTTTTGCTTCCGCGCGCGCGCGCGCGTTTCAATGAAATTATCTAATTCTGAACTTAATTTCGTAATGGCATCTCTTATTGACGAGCGCTTTCTAATAAGTTTTTCTAACTTTTCCATCCTTGCGATTAAACAGGAAAACAAAGTTAAGAGATTGTCCTACCTTGCTGATGATGCGACGATGATTATCCAATCACTGTTGTGAATAATCCCTTTGTGAGCACTGTTACATTAGAATAAACTGTTATTTTTAATCCAATCGTGAGCACAAACACTATGAATCAAATATTCCGTTTGACGTTTTTAAAATGCGATGTCTCATGCGACTAAATGTACATTTTCTTTTAACAAACTGAATGATTTCAACAGAACAGCAACAGGAAATACCATCCATAAATCAAAACCAAAAAAAATACATAACAACCAGAGGGCGCGAGCGAGAGGCAGACGCACTGGCGCCAACACCCTTCATTTCTAATTAGTTTCTGTACTCAGTGTGATGTTCATGATATTCTCATTTACAATATTTAAATTTTAAGATACATACGTTTATCAATCCCAAGGATTTTGAAAAAAATCTTGAATCTACTTTATATGTTTTATTTAAATATAAATATTAAGATACATACGTAGTTTCAAATTAATTTGGTGTTAAGGTCTTAAACCTGAACAAATCTTTAACTGATTATTATTACGTAACATTCTTTTGTGAGACTGCCTTACGAAAACCTTATAATACAAAATATAGCTGTTCGAAACGTATCCAGGCTGTGTCTTTACTGCACAAAGTACAAAATGGACTGAAAGCTGCAGAATAAAATGTCATTTTAACGAAAATGGGTTTTATAGATGGTTATAAGGCAAAATTCGTCAATGGATGCTCTAAATAGCGATTTGATTTAGGAAGATAAACAGACAACAGCGAACACAAATCACAATATAATATAAATAAGAGTCAATAATTTAATAGCAAAAACAAACAAATAAATAACTGATGAATTTCTGTCATTGTTTATTCAAGCTTGAATTCAAAAACAGCACAGAACCGAAGTTACATCTTTGTATCACAAAATTCTAAAAAAGGAACATAGGAGGTTCAGTAAGTAAGTCGATAAAATATTGTTTTTATATTATAAAATCTTTTTATTTCGAGCGATTTAAATTCGTCGGCTGTAAGCAGTTTTATTCAAATCGGCAAAAGATACAACTAGAATAAGTTAAACATTATTTGCCATGTTTTTGTTCAGGCTCTTTTAATACTTCCTATTTTTTTAAAAAAACTACTTAAATTACAAGCGCTGAAACTTTCACTCCTTCATGTGTCTCACATTACAGAAATAGCTGGATTACTCTTCTCTATAAACCTTACTTAGCCACATAAAATATATATAGCAACATAAAATATAACTAGATTTTTTTAACAGTTAACCGAATGTCAGTGTGAGAGTTTATTGACATTGAGCGTATCCATGTAATGCAATTAGTTAATTAAGTAAATTAAGGCTTTGCTGCAGTTTTTAATGAGTTATTGAAAACTCATTAGCAGATGATGGTGATCATGACCTAAAATATTGGGATATCTCTTTTAAGATGGTAAAACAGAGAGCACTCAACAGTAAAAAAAAACGGCGCTATTTTTACATCCTATATAATTTTATGATAGAGGGATTTAAGAAAGTACTTGATTTGTAAAATAAAAATGTATTCATTTTAAGCTTTTCGTCTAGAAACTCGATGCATGCATTCAAGCAATATTAATCCTGCAGTTCATTTTTCCTTTCGCGTCATATCATTTTTAACTATTCTGTAATTAAAAAGACCGCAACTCTTTTATAACATACTGAATAACTTTTTAAATAGAGTTATTTTCAAATTGACTCTGAAAGTAAATATTAATTGCTTCTAATTTATTTTGAATGAATTTATCTTCTCAAATTAAATTCCTTTTTTTTGTTAAAATGTAACACTATCACTTCAAAGATAGAAATTAATTGATATTGCGCTTATCCTAAAATAGCGATTTAAAAGGCAACAGCTTTCTAGTGAATAAATTTAGTAGCTCGAAGGAGTTTAGAAAACAATATCATCGTTAGTTTATTGATTTAAAAAAAATTAAAACACTTGTTATATTACATCTCTACAATAATCTACCGAAAAGTCTAAAATTACTTTCACTAACAACGGATCATTAATTAATGAATGATATTTCTTTAAAAATAGTTTATATCTCTAGTTTGATGTTAGACTCCTTAAAACCATGTCTGCTATTAATAAAATGAAAAGAAAAAATTTTATGCTATATTTCAATTTATAAACATATTAAGTTTCAAAGACCGAAATATTTCTCGATTTATTTAAATATTTATTGAAGATTCTTATTAAAGATTATTTCTTATTTAAAAACTCTTGACTGAAACTGAAGTATTGTTATGAAAAGGTTAATATAGTTGGTTTGTGAAAGAGCCAGTATAAAATAAATTTATCAATGTTTTAGTTTCTTGTTCTTGCATCCTATTTCTATATAAAGTTAAATTCATTTTTATTTGCTGAAGAAAGATATATAACATATGACAGCATTAGTTTCAAATCGCTTGAAATTCTAATTTCCATGAGCACAAGACTGTCCATTCACAAGAAGA
Source organism: Araneus ventricosus (assembly GCA_013235015.1). NCBI lineage: Eukaryota > Metazoa > Arthropoda > Arachnida > Araneae > Araneidae > Araneus > Araneus ventricosus. The sequence goes on along the minus strand of BGPR01033691.1, from coordinate 13,226 downwards.
AATTCCGTCTAATCTGTATCGCATAAAAGCGTATTCAAAACTTCTAAAATTAACTAGTGTGAAACTGAACAATATGCAGATTCTAAATATCTGGAGACTTTCAGTTTAATAATACACACCAAGAAATACTTAGTTTGTGCACACTTGGTAATATATTAATGTAAACCACCTTTTATAAACAGGGAGAGAACAGTGAATAAACTGCCTTCGCCAGAACAAGAGAATAAAAAGACAGAAGAGTTTTTATGTATAATGAGATAAAGAACTAATTTCCATGGTATAATATATGTATTACTTATGAACAAATTGTTCTGTTGTATCTGTATAACTTTCAGTATTAGTTTTATGAAAGTTAGTTCGAATTATTTCAATTTTGTTTATCATTATTATTTAATCCACCTGAGCTTTTAGAACTTCATATTCTTAGCCTCGAAATTTACCTATCTTGAAAATTTTCAATTCCTGTCCCTACTTTTCATGAAAGAAACCTCAGAAGTGCGCAAACGCCAGAAGATGTAGCACTATAGCTAAGCATTAAAATAAGTTTTAGAAAATAATAGTTACCTAATAACGTAATTTTGTAATTATTCAATAACATTTTTCTTATTATTTCCCGACTTACTAACATTCCAGAATCTGGCATAAATACCAAAATTTCGCCCTGTAACCCAAAATTCAAAGACTCCGGGTTTCAATTATTGAACTAAATAAGAACGTTGGCGATTTATTAGCACATTTTTGACCGGCAATTTTACACAGAGACTATCTCATGTCACAGGCTATTATTTCGTAATTGAATGTGGAAGTAAAACAAATTAACTCGGTCAACAGCGCTTGGGCATGAAAACACGAGTTAACTCGTGACCGGTCAACAATATATTAAGAATCTTTCCTTTTATTTATTGTATAATCATTAAATATCAAGAGGGAAGGTCACACCATCCAAACTACAGCAGCTAATTTTTTTCAAATATTGCTACTCATCTTCTAACAATTACTAAAATTATGTTGTGAGAAAGATCTTATAAATAATTGAGTAACCTATTACCTGGTAATTCCAATACATTTCTTTATAAGCCCTGTTATGTGTTACATCATAAAAACAAGTTCGCATTTAGAATTTACTAGGCTGTAAAATTTAGGATTACTTCGAACAACAAATTTTGAAAATCACCATTTTCATCAAACATTAAGATTTTCCTCATGTTATATTAACAAATTTGCAAATATCAAATACATTAGGTATCTACAGTAACGGTAAATAAACACTTTCGATAATTAGAATAAAAACGCTATTTCCATGGTTTTCCAATGCTTTATTTAATATCCATCATAACGATTTCAGTGTATCTCTCACGTCATCATTATTTAAACTAAGATTTAATAATACTGTTTACCGAAGTCTATGTACGGAATTTTAAAAATACTAAATGTTATGCTATGTGATTTTCATTTCTAATCTTTTCTGAATAAGTACTAAAGGATATGTTTAAAATAAGAGGTCTTACTTTTTTTAAATGTCTTTGTTGGAAATTCAATGGCATAATCATGTCCTTATTTTAAGCAACATCCTATTTCCCATGAAAGGCAATTGGATTTCATAATTTTCATAACAAAGATAAATTTTTTTGCCTTGAGAATTCGCTGGAAGCTTTCGAAAAGTACGAATGATTGGTGGTTTGCTAGTTGGGTGATTATTAAAACTGTAGTCGATACAAAATAGGATAAAGCAGCATTTCTGTCTGTTAATTAGCTGATTACACCTGATTCTTTTTTGAACCGGTAATTGCTCTTCAGATGGTAACAAACCTCGTAAAGAAAGAAATCCTTTTATAATTTATTCTTCAACTGTGTATTCCAATTCTTGACATCAATTTTTAAATGAATAGTTATTAAGTCTGTTTTCGCAGATAGTTTTGAGAATATATTCTTATTAAAAGCAGGGAAACAAAGGAATTATATTTGTATGCAAAGAATATCATTAATTTATTAGTACTAATAATATTCTGGGGATACTATTTTCATTATTATGAATGCAGTTTTTGTAAGAGAAAAACTTTCCCTTTAACTGCTAGATAATCCGAGATTAATACGTTTTAAAACTGTTTTTGAAAAATTTTTGAATTCGTTTTGTTGCTGTCTTTTCCTGTCCAATATCTTCAACAGAAAATGATATAAAGCTTAATCTGCGACGCTATTCCGTAGAAAATTTTAAATAAAAACCAAAAATAAAATATATTCACGTTAGAATATTGGAGAATGGAATATGAGATATACATTTGTTACGCTTTCAATTTAGGTCTGTAAATAATATATAATATTTTATAAATAGTTTTCTAGCATATTCATTAATTTGAAACTCAATTTGAAACAATGCTTTTATTGTTATAAAATAAAATTCAATCAATTTATTGATTCATCAAATCCTTTATTCACGTGTTTTTACCATTGTTAAGAAAATATTGTTTTCTTTGGTCAAGGTAGACTTCTTACTTCCGCTGTTACTATTTCGTAGCATGCACTTCCGTTTTTATTTCGTAGCTCTTAACATGCATTCAAAAATCCAATGACGTTAGTTTAGTTACTACGCGATGTTTCGTTGAAATTTCACAAACTTTTAAATGATCCTAATCAGTGTGAAGCGGCGTAGCGATCGGACAATAAGTGAAGTATTGTATAGATGTCGCAGATGCCAGTTTTAGGAGCGTCATGAAGATAAAACAATACTGCATTTATGCCAGTTTTTAAAGCAAAATATGATTAGGGGGCATAAAAATAATACCAGGTCCGGAGGGTCATTTGAACTTGCTAAGTAATTGAACTTCATATTGTTTACATTAAATGTTCTTTTTTGAATTTTCTCTCAATTTCATTCAAATCATACTTTTATAAGGTGATGAAAAGGCTATATTTGAAAGTTTTTATTCAACAAGAAAGGATGTAAAGAATATTTTCGTTTGTTGGAGAAAGTTAGTGACAATATTTGTAGGAAAAAAAACAGGAGGACGGTATATGAAAAAATATGGATCTCGAACAACACCGGGTTTTCAGTTAGTTTCATATATTTTCATAGATATACTTGTTTTGATGTATTATTAGAAATAGGTTAACTAATTAATAAAATAAATGTAATTATATTAGATTTTCCTTTTATATTGTTCTGTGTGAATTTCACTGGATTATTTTTGAAACAAATTAATGTTCACTTCGCCTTTTTTGCATTCGGTGTCAATGTTGGTATTGAAAACAATGTAGTACAAAAGAGAATTTTGTTAAATTTAGCTTTAAAGAAAAAAGTTCTTAGCAATATATTGGTTGTGTTTGTAATTAAAATAAAATGCATTAAATAATTGGTTGTTTTGTTCAGGTTTTGCGGGATTATTAACTACTGGTAATAGGAATGAGCAGTCTTCATGAAATAGCACAGGTACTCCTAGTTTAGAATTTCGGATTTGTTTGGCCTCTTTGAGTAAAAGCAGTTGCATTTACTGCTATGCAAACGAAATTGCAATCTCTGTAGAGTATCTTTCTTCCAGATGCTTATTTTTTACAAATAATTTTTAAAAATCTATATTATATAAAACGCTTATGCGTGGCACAAAAAAAGGACCTTTATTTCTTTCTCCCCGTTGGCAACAATCAGTTTGCTTACCAATCTGAACCCTGACGCCGAGATTCTTGAATTGGTTTAAAGTTGGAAACAGCGAATTTTTTTTTTTTTTAGTTTAGATCGTTTGAATTAAATAAGTTTGAGTCGTACAGTTTGGATTAATGTGAGCTTAATACTGAATGTCCTTTTCAACTAAAAGTTTCTGAAAAATTGGTTTATTCATCTCTCGACAGCTCATATGTTCCGAATTCCATCTATCCAGAGAAAAATAGTATCCCTTCCTTCACTTAATAATAATTGGAGGGAGTGTGTTTACATGTACAGAGGCACTATTTCATTTAAAAAGTGCATGTTTACGATTTTGAAGGATGAAAATTTTGAAAAAGGGTATCTAATCAATAATAAAATGCTAAGGTTGTTAATTTTAAAAAGGTAAAAGTAAATATTTATTATGGTTTATAATTTTGAATAGTGAATCTGAACATGTTTAAAGCTATTTGCCAGTTAAACTGTGTTTTTTAAGCTGCAAGTTCGTGAAATAATTTTTCGTAACTCAAACTTTCTGATGTTGTAACGCATAAATAACTACCCAGAGATAAAAGTTGTAACTTTCTTGGCTAAATAATTATTGTAGTGAGTGTGTATAGATGTGGCGAAGCTTTTCCGATTAAGATTTCAGTGGAATTAGAGCATGTGTAAAATTTTGGTGTAAAAAGCAAAAATTTTTGAAAAAAGGCTATTTTGTTAATTTAAAAAATTAAAAGTAAATATTTATTATGGTTTATAATTTTGAATAGTGAATCTGAACATGTTTAAAGCTATTTGTCAGTTAAACTGTGCTTTTTAAGCTGCAAGTTCGTGAAATAATCTTTCGTAACTCAAACTTTCTGAGGTTTTAACGGATAAATAACTACCCAGCGAGAAAAGTTATTACTTTCTTGGCTAAATAATTATTACAGTGAGTGTGTATACAAGTGGCGAAGGTTTTTTTCAGCAACAATTCATTGAGAAGAGTGGAAATTAAGAAGTTTGTTCGAATAAAGTTGGGGCTAATGAAATTTGAAGAAATATTCAATTTTGTGTACCAATAAGTTTTAAATGCCTGATTTCTGATTGATGCAAATAATTTATATTAGTAAAAATTTTATAATTATACATTTTAGCATTCAAATTTCTTTCAAACATTTACATATATATATTTATATATATGCTACCAGGAAATTTTAATTTTAGAAATTTGATGATTTAGTTTATTAGTAATTGCTGAAAAAATTTTAGGAGTTTATGCTATTTCAGATAATTTAAATTTACTTTTAGTAATTAATGTATTTATAATTTTCTATTACTAGCAGACAGTCATAACTGTACGGCGAGCGAGCGAAGCGAGCTGGGATCACGTAGTGATCCCAAAAGAATCACAATGTGACTCTTGGGGGTTGTACGGCAAGCGTGTGTGGGTGTTATATATATATAAAGATTTTATAACAACTGTGCTAGGACACCCAGTGTCTTCATGTAGCGGGCGAAGCGAGCAGGGTTTGCGTAGCAAGCCCCGGAGGATTGCAGCGCAATCCTCCTTTGGGGTTGGCGAGCTTTAGCGAGCAGGGGGCAGAGCCCCCTAGTAAAAGACTAAAAAAAATCCGACTGGTTAATTTTCTTCTTTTGCAAACAATGCAATAGTTTATATGTTAACTAGATTAACATTAATGATAAAAGAATATACAAATAGTAACAATTCTGAAAATAACTGAACAATAAAAATACGGAAATCATCTAAAACATAATATTAAAGCAATTTTCCTACTTTATTATATTTCTGCACCTAAATGTAAGTTACACACCCAAATTTCATACCAAGACGTATGTAACTAGTCTACCATCTCCAATTAATCCCGTTTCAATGGACAGATGCTCTAACAGTACGGCATCGGTGAATCAATAAGGCATTTGAAGCTGCACGGTATGCTATTGGTTTAACACCATGAATTTTGTACCATGATCACACTATGAGGTCACTGCCTGAAACACTAACAGAGTTACCGAGTTTCATCATCATAACAGTGATCTGAATTCCGGAGGACAACATATTTAGGCTCTGATGTTATTGTAAGAATATATTTAGTTGAATGGAAATTTAAATCATTTTTTAGTCACGAACGTAGATTATATCAGTAAGATATTGACACCTATTATTCGAACTATGCTGATTTAATATACCTTACGCAGTAACTACTGATTTCTTTGCAGATACCACGACACCACGAGGAAAAAAACGGTTATGCGTGAAACACAATTCTTCGAAAGTCTTGGCGTATCCATTGTTGCTTATCGAAATCTATTGGTTCTTTAATAACAGGTTTGCTTATAATAACATTTGCGTTAATCTATCACAGCTCTATTATTTCATCCTCATTACTATTATTACATACGCCTACTTTCTACTAGGTGCTTCGTCGCATTTTAAAATATTAACTATAACTCTAACTCCAGTAGAAAGGTTAAATCTAGTAGAGGTAATTCCGAGAGCTGCTTATACCTCAATAATATTCCGATAACTTTCTAATTTACATATAAGTGAGAAAAGATTACTTTAATCGATAACGCGCCATTGGGAAAGTATTTTCGCGACCGCTTTGTTGGAAATGCTATTACTTAACTGCGAATTTTAGAAACTTCGAGTTAGCGAGCCTCTATAGTTGTAGTGTGATTTCATGCATGCCAGATTGTCATCAGTCAGAAAATACAGGTTGCTTGGATGAGAACGTTGGATAGTTACTTTTAATTTGAATGAGGAAGCGAATAAATATTCTTTGATGGCACAAACATTTTGAGTAAAAATAATGGAACTATTTCTGTAAAAGGAATACATGAAAGATTTATTAATTTGTAAATTTCAATTCTGATCAGTATTTTGTTCTGATTATAATTTTAAATTGAATTTAGCCATGCATAAAACTCGTTAATGTGGTTGTCATTCTAAATTTTTCACATATTTTAAAGACCTAATATTTAATATTTGGATTTCAGCATTTTATAGTTATTAATTTAAAATAGACAAAATAATGATGAATTCTTGACGAATATTTAAGATTTAAACTAACTTAAGATATCATTAAAAGATATCAATGCATGAATGTTTAGGATATTGAAGCAATGACTCGTAATATGAAAATGAATTATTCAAAATACCTAGATGTTATTAATAATTAGGACACGTGTAATCACTTATTTTGAAATACTATCATTCGGTGCATAAAACGGTTTAATTTTTCTGTTGATTTTGGTATTTCTAGGGCAAAAATAATTACTTAATACAACATGGAGCCCAGGCAAGTAAATATTTATCAACGATTTCCTGAAACATAAATAATGCACTTTCATACTACGAGTGAATGGTGAATAATTATAGCTACAAACGATACAAAAAATATAGACCTCCTTTGAGACTTTTTATTCCCCTGCTCTAATAAAATACGCCTTTTTCCTTAAATTAAGGATATTAAAAAGGTTGTAAGAATTTAGCCGAAAAAGCACGAAACGTGTGTTCTTGATATAAAACCCGTTTATAACAAAGAAGGCTCAGAACAAAAAATACGATAGATGTACCACAGTATCCAATAAGATAAGAAAAATGCTCCCTGGAGAAAAGAGAGAATACATTCCTCGTCTAGAAATTCTAAAACCACATGGTTTTTATGAAGGTTTAGTCTGTTTGCTTGCTGGAGAGTCAGTGCTACGTCTGTGAAAGTTAAGCACTGGGTCATCAAGCTGTTCTTGATCTTAATTAAATGTTATTCGAAGTTCTGAAATAGACCTAGGGGATGGATAACATGCGGCAACCTTTCACCAGTGCATGTCCATACATATGTTCAACAGAGTTCAAATCGGGGAGTGGGGATGAAAACCGGACACTCCAAACGTATAATATATTCTTCTTCAAAGCATTCGTCCACGAATGGTGCACGGTAAGAACAGACGAAAATATTGCAAACTCATATCCCGATAATTCTGGGCAGTCGTAGTTCCGCACTGAGCATGGAGATCTATTCGAGAACCCAGTATAATGCCACCCCAAACCAACAGTCCGTTAACACCATAACGGTGGTTCTTGTTCTAACAGGTCCCTGGTGCTCTCCTTGGAATATACTACACGATTCAGATCCCAAGGAAAACCTGAATTCGTCAGAAAAAAGCACACAGGTTCACTGTTCTGGTGTTCGGTTTACATGTTCTCTGCACCATTCTAAGCAGTCCCGACAGTGCTCTGTAATGAGTGGAACACATCTGACAGGCCAGATGGCATATGGACCATACTTTCCGTGCTCAAGTGCTATCTTTTTCCTGAGATTCTCAAATATCCTTGATTTATGGACATGGGTGTATTCTTTTAAATTAAAGGTAACTGTTTAGCACCATCGTTATAGTAAGCATGCGAACTTCAGAAAAAAAATCACATTAAAATCTTCCATGAAAATTCCCTATACAAAATTTTAGCAGAAATAAAAGCATGTTTATGTAGCAACTTTTGTTCTTATTAGTTCATGAATAATAAATGAAAGCAAAGTTAAAAATTTATGTTTTCATGACAGTTAATATAACTTCAAGAAAATTGCGTTTTTTAATTCAACAGGGGAAAAAATGATACACAAAATAACGCACAAAACCGAATATTCGGAGTTTCGTGGTCATCATCGCTGTTGTTCATCTACATTGACTGACTTTTTTTCTCGAGCTGTGCAAGAAATGATGCTGATGATGTGAGGCTATGCTGATATCAGCTCAAATACATGCCGAAAAAACGATTTTGGAATTCTGGTACAACTAATGGAATTCGGATTATCGAATTTTCGAATCACGTGATTCAAGAGATCTTCAAACTCCAGATACTCCCAAAAGACCTAAATCTCCAGAGAAAGACTTTCCCAATGAAGAACAACATTTTACTGTCTAATGGCATAATCTGTAAAATGCGGAGGCAACAGAAATCATTTAGTTTTTTAATTATATAGACTGTTGTCTTATCCATTATTTTTCACAATACTGCGCAAATAAAATTCATTGACTGTACATTGGAAGTTTCGAAAAATTGGGAAAAATTTATAGATTATGAATATAAAAATCTAAAGGAGCATTTTGCTTTCATTTTAAGTTTATATAAAATCAGTAGCAAAATCATCATGTCGAAAAAAATACCGAGTGCACATTCTTTTTTCTTCACATGTGGTTTAAACTTAATGGAAAGTTTCTATTAACAGAGGAAAAAAGTCTTTTAGCCAAGAGTGTTTCTTTACGATGCATTCAGTTTTCTCGAATCCTTTAAGACCTATAATTAGCGTCGAAAGTTCAATTAACGTCGCATTAGAGCTACTCAACAGACTTTCAGAACTTTGAACGTGTGTACAAAAATGCTGTTTTTGTCTCTTTACACTCCTTGGAAAAGATTCAAAGCTCTCCTTTAAAATAATATCCGAATCAAATCAGACAAATTTATTTCTTATTCGGAAATTAAGTCTAAACTGCTGAACGTAATACTTTTTGCTCTACATTTTACGTCAGTTTAGTGATCAAAAGGATTTAAAAGTAAAATATTCTGTGATACAACTATAGCAAAGACTGACAAACGTAACTGAATTTAGAGTGAATTATATGGACTGTGTCATCTCAATTGAATACCTTAAAGAATTACAACGTCGATGAAACAAATTCATTGATAGAAATTAGAATCCTTTCATACGTAAACAGCGGGAAAAAAGATCCGAAAATCTAAAGAAAAAATTCTTAATAAATTTTTGAAAAAACATGATTAAAGTCAGTTTCATGAACGCAGATATATATCTATGCTTCCAGAGAAACTTTTTGTATTGCTCAATTCTTTCACATATTAACTTCATCTTCGTCCTATTCTTTTCTCTTCACAGCTGCGACAATAAATAAAGCTTCAACTAAACAAGCAGCAAAAACAGAGAAATCTTTCAACACTCTGTTCCGTAGGATAGCAATTTGTGCAATATCTTTCACTTCTTATTCGTCCGACGAATCACGTTTAATTTTTTTTCTTTGCATTACTTCTTGTCAAGATAACTATGGCAATGAACAAAGTATCCACTGAACAAGCAGAATAAAACAAAACAATATCCAGTAATCCTCCCTGGATCATTATAACTTGTTTAGATTTCAATTCTCTTTCATCTTTACGTTCTTGAAGATGCACCAGTATAACTTTTTCATCTTATGAAAATAGGTTTTATATGTGACGTCGTAGCACTTTCAACAAGAATTATGTTCACTATAATAAGATCTAGAAATTGTTATCATTCAAAAGCTGTACAATAATGAAAATTTGTGCACGAAATAAACCGTCAATTTTTGATTCCACTTGTTTTGTTGAAGAGTTACAAGGCGTAGCGATTTAAAAGATATTTGTTGTATTCAAAATCAATCTAAATATGCTGCACATTAAAAAATATTCAGAAAGTTCGATGTATCTTGCACAATATTATATAAATTCAACCAATCATTTACGAATATTCTAAAAATTATTGAAATGAACCACCTATTTCATTAAAAAGAAAACTGATTATTTTCAAACAATATTCAAAAGGCTATATATAAAGGCAATCTGATTATATATATAAGCGAAACAAGGTGAAATTATTATACACAATGAATCGCATAAAAACGATTGAGTAACCATTAGCACCACAGTTGACATAGATAATTCTATCCACACTTTCCTCTGTCTTTTACTAACTGTTGAATTTTCCAAATCATTTCAAAAATTTTCTTTGGAAACAAACATTCTTCACGCAAAACCCTTTCCGAAAAACGTTAAAACAAACATTTTGAGGGAATGCTTTTTAAAAAAAATAAATCTGATTATATATAAGCTCGACTAGGTAAAATTATAAACATTGGATCACGCGAAAACGATCAAGTAACATTTCTACTACAGTTGACACTGATATTCAGTCCACAGTTTTCAATCGCTTCTCGGCCTTCCGGTTAAGATCAAAGTGTAGTCTACAATTTCTCGTGTCTTTCACTATCTATTGAATTTTCCCCAAATCATTTCAAAAACTCCTCTTTGGAAACAAACATCCATCGCATAAAACTCTTTTCAAAAAACAATTAAAACAAACATTTTGAGCAAATTTTTGAATAAAATAAATATGATTGCATATAAGCGAAACAAAGAGAAATTATTATAAACAATGGATCACATATAACCAATTGAGTAACCATTTCTACCACAGTTGACACTGATATTCAGTGCACACTTTCTTCTGTCTTTTACTAACGATTGAATTTTTCAAAACATTTCAAAAACTCCTCTTTGGAAACAAACATCCATCACACAAAACCCTTTTTCGTAAAAGATTATCTTTCTGTTTTAACTGCCCCTAAACCGAGATTTAAAATGTCCCATTCTTTTTCAATTTTCCCACCAATTGCGCCAGATAAACATATATCCCTTTTCTTTTTCTATAATAAATAATAAACAAGCCTTCTTTAGTGAAAAATCTCTCCAGCTATTAAATATTTTCCGTAAAAATGTGTCCCAAAAGATTTAGAAATTTATGATGGCGCTGCAGATAACTGTTTTATTTATATCTTTACTTGTATTTTGAAAAAAAGTGTAAATATTTTATTTTTCTTTTTAAAGTTATTTATTAATCTGAATCGTGCTAATTATGAAGCATAACTTTAGTTGCTCTAAACTTTTCTAATAAAATTTAAACTGAAAGCTCAAACATTTTTTCCAGATATTTATTGCAATATATTTCCAGTGTGTTCGTTTGTTTCAGTTCAACCGAGTGAATAGCAACACTTTCCGGAATTAGCATCCCAGATATCTAAACATAATATAAAAATAAGACTTTTATGTTAGCAAATATGTTATTTTTGTATGTAATCTTTTACTTAAATACATTTCCCCCATAGATTAGTCTCAAAATTTTCCAAAAAGAGTAAAAACATTATTTTCATTGGAATACTTATTCTTATTTCACTAAAATAAATGTGCAACAGTAAACAATTTCTAAATGCATTTAAAAGAGGAAGAGAATTCTTTAATAATTATGTATGTCAGTAATACTTTAAAATATTACAAAGAAAACCTTAATACATAGAAGAAACACTCAAGAAATAAATTTATTCTATAAAGCTTATGAATGTGTATATGAATATGGCCGAATAAATTTTAGATACATAAAGCGCATTCAATCAATAAGATCAGTATTTTCAAGGTCCCAATAAACATATTGTAGAAATGCATTTTCAACTCCATTAACAAGAGATGAATATAATTTCAAAAATGTGTACCAAATCTTAAAAATATTTGATAAAATTAATACCAAATCCATTTTAATTCACATGTATATAAAATACTTCCAAAAAAGGGAAAATAATAACTATCTGACATTAAATTACTGAAATCATATCTCAAACAATTAATTTAATATTCAAAAACTTGTTAAGATAGTTTGGTACAAAAACGAAGATGTTTATTCAAAGTTATTCGTTTCCTAAAATCAAGTATCAAGATTTTATTCCCCAACTCGTAATATTGGTAAAGATATATATTATTTACAATCATTTCGCATAAATCTTTCACAGAGTAATAAATTGCAATCGAATCTCTACAAGAAGCATGCTTACCTTTACTACCAAAGAGCTGAAGAAGATGTGTTGTTCTGTGGATAAGCGCACGCCAAACTGTGCGCCCTCTTCTATTCCAAGCTGCCTTTAAACAGGAGCATCAGGGATTTTGGCGGATGGGCTCTCCCCTGATTGGCCACAGCTGAGTCTTCGCGCAGGGGCTGACTCTGCTCATGCGAAGGATTTACGAAACAGCATGCGGCGTCTACTAAAAAGAGCAAGCAAAAACTACCGACTGAAAATTAAACAAGAGGGAAATATCGTTTGTCCGAGACCCAGGTGCTGATCGACGCAGTTTATAGAGATTCTTTTACTTATAGAAACTTCAGGAAGACAAAATAATTGGATTAGAAATTTAAGGTTTCTAAAAAAGTACTGATTCGCTTCCGATGCGTCTAATCGGAGTTTAATTTTACGCTGTTCGATTTTCTCTATTATTAAATTAAATGACACATTTTGTTTCGGAAATTGCTTGTTTTGATTCAGCTATGAGTCCAAAAGAAACTTGATGTTTATGGAATGCACGTAATTATAATAATAAAGTCTGAAAATAATATAATGGAGTGAAATAATGATTCACGTCAAATGCACAGGGGCAAATTAAGTTCAGAATCCACAGATCGTCGACACATAATTATATATTAGATGACATGCGCAGTTATACACTTGTCATATAAATGTGACGTCGCTTGATTTTACTCCATTCAGTGCACGTCTCAAACCTGTCAAACGATTTGATTAAGTGAAAAAACGTACGCCCGTTGGTATATCCAAATTTTCTTCCGAAATCGAGTTTGCAGCTGAAAAAGGCATTATCGAATAAGAATAAAAGTAAAAGCAAAAGTACTTTAAGTGAAATAGAATACTGACCTTATTTTTTCCTCTCAACTTGCTTCCTTTTTTTTAAAGGACACGTTCCGCAAAAGTTATTGGAAATAGCCTATTTACCAATTATTTA
>BGPR01033690.1:0-16852 GCA_013235015.1 Araneus ventricosus | reverse complement strand
TGTTCTCTGGAGAAATTAACGAAGACGTATTTAATATTATGTTAGGACTTCGTAAATACCAGATAGTTCTAACTGCAGACATTCGTCAAATGTTTCGCCAAATTCTTATTGATCCATCCCAAAGAGACTGCTCAGAATCCTCTGGAAAACAAATGACGATGAAGAATCATTTGCTTATAGACTAAAAACTGTCACATATAGAACTAAGTATGCACCTTTTCTAGCAACTAGAGTCTTAAGGCAGATGGCCATGGACGAAGCCCAAAACTTCCCTATGGCATCTGAAGTTGTTCTTTTAGATGTTTGTAAGGATGATATAGTAATAGGATCTCAAGACTTGGGGGCCTTTAAAGTATTAAAAGATAAACTGATTAAATTATTGAATATGAGACATGGTCCTCCATCAATGGAACTCGAATGCTATTGAACTTTTAGACATGAAGAATGGAAATTCATAAATTTCGTTTAACAAAAAGGAAGACTCTACAGTCAAACCCTTGGGAATAGCATGGAAATGAAATTAAGACCAATTCATCTTCAAAGTTTCCGTAAAAGAAGAAAATGGCTATACCAAGAGAGATGTTTTGTCAACCAAGTCAAGTCAAACTCTACAACAGACTTGGAATTATATGCCCTGTTATCTGTAAAGCAAAAATATTTCTTCGAAGACTTCGGTTAGAAAAATTAAACTGTGATGATCCACTTCCAGAACAATTTGCTAGTGACTCGTCTGGATTTATTTGTAACTTAAAAGAAATATAAAAAAATAAAATTGGTAGGTACATCTTAAATTTGGAAGCTAAAACAATTCTTCTCGAATTTCGGATGCTTCTATTCATCCCTTCTATTCATGCTCAAGGTGCAGTGGTCTACTTTCAATGCCATTCAGAAGGCAAGCAAATCAAGGGTCGCTCCTCTGAAGACAATATCGATACCTCGTTTGAAATTATGCGCATGCTTGTTGCTTGCTGAACATGTCAAATAGGCTCTTCAGTCATTTAAAATGAATATCGGAAAGGTAATTTTACTTTCCGATTCGACTATTGTCTTGGCCTGGATAAATTCAACTGCACAGCAGCTATAAACCTTTGTGGGGCACATAGTCTCCAAAATGCAATCATTGACAGAGCTTCATAAGTGGAGACACATTTCTTCGAGTGAAAATCCTGCTGACATCATATCTCGTGGTATTGATCCTACCGAGCTCAAACCTCAACCTTTGGTGAAATGGTCCAACGATATTTATAGAAGGAACGATAACTGAATTTTGTTCCAGTGGAAACAAAATGAAGTCCTTCGAAAGGGAGTATTCAGCTGAAGATAAACAGTTGGCTACTAACAACATAGTACTTTCTTCGGCTTTCTCTAACTAAAAATATTTATTTCCCTCTCTTCTATCTGTAGAGACAGAATCACTTCATTATACTGAAATTCAAAGCTTAAGGTCTTAGAAATTCAAAGAGAAAATTCTAAGAACCTGAAAATCTTAAACAGGCAATTCTTTATAAAATAATGCTAGAAGATCTGTTGATAATGTATTCCTTGTCTGCAGAATGAAATGGCAAGAAGTTTCTAAGGAAACTGGAAGTTTTACGGTGGCAATAGGTTTTTGAAAATGCCTAAATTAGTTTCCCGATATTGCTGTCTTTTTAAGGTATGTATTTATTGAAAAGTTTAAGTGTGCCAAAAGCAAAATATACTTTATATTAGATTGATGCAAATGTGATTTATGTAAATAATAGAAGAGAAAATGTAGAGAATAAAATGTGAAATATCTAAAAACATTAAAAAGTGAATTATTTATTACCTAAAGTAATCTTGAGGAGTCAATTCACTTTCAACTTAAAGAAATAATAAAAGTTTTTAAGTGAACTGCAATTGAATGAAAATACAAAACATCACTTTTAAGCTTAAATATATTACTTTATATCAAAGAGATAGGAAACATTGTATGCCATTGAAACAAATGAAATTCAGATATAAAGATAATAAAAGATTGAGAATCGGAGAAACCTCAAGAATAAATAGTTGTTAGCTCTACTCCAATTGATTTATTTGTCTATGGAAAACGACAAGAGATGCCTAAAGTCTCCGGCAGTTCATTTATGAAAAGCGTTTTCCTAAAAGGCACCATTAGGATGACAGATTTTTCAGACAGCATTTCTGCTGAAAATGAATTTAGTTGCTGTAAAATGAAATCCTTCCATCATCCATTTTTAACAATTACATTCAGCTTCACCGTAACTGCGATTTTTGAAGGAAATCCTAAAGAATTATCCAAAAGTTTTTATTGATAAATATTAATATGAAAAGCAAATATTTGTCTTCATCTTTTATTACTTTTGTCAAATTACATCTAAGGTTTTTCCGGTCTTACTCATAAACTCTTTCACTCTTAAGACATCAAATGCAGCTGAACAGTACCCTATAAAGAAAAGTTAATATACTATCTCAGAACTACCGAAGTAGTTTCGTTACTTTTTCTTAAAAACTAAACGAGATTCTATTTCGTATCTCAGTAATAAAATGCATCCTGAAATATCCCCGTAAAAGTTCACGACACAAGCAAACGGCTTAGAGAAAGAAAATAACGGTGAAATTATAAAAATATGCTTTCGCATGTAAAAGTATTTATATTAACTAGAAAACTTCGGATTTCACCCATGTCTCCAGATGGCAAGATGCCAGGATTTCAGGCAGGAATTCGCCCACTCACCAGCGTCTATTACTTTAAAAATTTGGCGTTGAATTAAGCCAGCTGTTCACTTAAACGTCCCGAAATGTATTAACTAATCAGAAACTGTCTTCTCCTTTCTCCGAGAAAATGACAGGGGTATTTCAGAAAAGATTCAAGTAAAGAAGGATTTGAAAGATTAAATTTACAGACAAGTTCATTGTTTTGAGATGCGTATAGAAACATATGTCTCTTAGATAAAATTCTATTAAAATCAACACTCTTGAATGAGAAAATTCTCAATTCCTTAGAAAAAATCTTATATTAAATTTTCGATTCATTTTAATTTTACATTTGAGTGAAGTATATTAAATCTCAAAAGTGAATTTATTTGAATTGAAAAGTTTTTGAAATTTAATGTTATTAGTCTAAAAAAAATATGCACTTACTTATCTACGTAAGTTTCTATTAATTAGGAGTGGATGAGTTAGATGATGAGTTTTGCTTGGAAAACAATATAGGGGAAAGTTGGGTAAGACGACGAAAAGTGCAAGATGACGAATTGGATTTTTCTCGAAAATTACATTAGATGATTGCCTGGATTCTGCATCATCAGATGTCTATAGCGACCAGCTTCCCATATCGCACCAAAAGATTTCACCCCGTTATTAGTGTCATTCGCAGTACGCGGTATTGTGTTTTTGAGTTGTTCCTACGCAACTTTTGGTTGCTGCTTCGTAAGGGATGGCGTTCACGGAAAATATATTTTTTGATTTACATATGTGATATTCGTAGAAAACTAATCAAAACGCTTTCATTAATTTATAATTTAAATTTTTTCTGATGATGTAATATCCTTCAATGCCTTTTTGAAATAAAAGGGTGAAGTCGGGTAAGATGACGAAGCCCTCCACGTTAATTTATGAGCTCGTTGTGTTACCTGACTGCCACTTGCCCTTCAGGAACTTTACTGGCACACCAGCGAAAAATGAGCATCTCATTAAAAAAAGAGAAAGAGGAAAAAGAATATAAACAAAAACTGTGACAGTTGAAGAACGCCGAAGTTAATAAGACTATAATCGCAATAAGCTGCTAAAACATTCTACCAAATTGAAGAACGTGCTTAAGCTACACCTCGACTTCTAATGATCTGAATCTGGAGACTCAGCTCACTCATTTGTTACAATTTCCTTACGTTGACGCTGATGACAATCTGGACCCAGAGGATCTCGATAATGAAGAATGCACCATTTGCAGTGAGCAAAGAAAAACGGAATTGGAATTCCAATCTTTTGTGTGAAAACTGGCACTATTCCGCCTGTACTGGCTGGCTCAAAATCCAAACTTATGGCGATGCGATTTTGGAAATTGATTCCATTTCTTAAGGTTGAATCTATAATTTTGATTCATAATATTTCTTTTGTTTTATTCTATTACTTTAGTCAAATTATGTTTGTTTTTTGTTCTGCACAATTTGCTATAATGAAGATGTGATCTCAACAGATTTAAATAGCTTTTTGATAGGATATGATATTGAATTAAATTGCTATCTCAGTTCGTCATCTTACCCGAGACCGTTCGTTATCTTACCAGCAGAGTCGGGTAAAATGACAAAAATGACTTTCTTTTCATAAAATGAAATTTTGGGGTTTCAAAATTGAAAATGAAAATATTTAAAAAATATCATTTTTAGTAAAGAGTTGCAAGAAGATTTTGTCCAAACAATAATCCTTCTGCAACGAATACTGAGGTCAGGAAAAATCCCAAATCTTAAGGTTGCCATTTTACCCGACTTTCCTCTATTTTTCGCATGCTAACAATCCAAGAAAATTTTTCAATTTTGGGTGTTTTTCAATGTAAAGATTTCAAATTATTTCATTTATATCTTTTGTTTAAGGTTTAGATAGTTATGGAAAATCTTATTTGATGCGAACATATAATTTCTTCAGCCATTTTTCTGTATAAGTCACATATTCGTTTAGATAAAAAGCTTTCAATCCCCACTTGGAATATTACAGGCTAGATAGACACGACACATCAGCTTGCATCTGTTCCCTAAAATTTCTCGCATCTGCAGCTGGGGGATATTTCACTGCAAATAAAATTATAATATGTATAGACCAATTAAATATAAGGTATGTGTAACACTTGATGGATCAGGTCTCGAACGAGACTACTCCTGAATCTGCCATTAATTCATCTCTGCACTTCAGCATTTAATATATGCTTCTAAGCTTCTTGTTGAGGTTACTCTACAAGTAAATGTTACTTTTTTATATTCTCTGAAAATATTAATTATTTTAAATAAAATTTAAATATATTTCAAAGCAAATTACGAAATCTTTACAACAAATACAGGTAGTAAATATTCAGCTGTGGAGGGAACAACAGAAAAAAAGCACAAAAAGTTGTTCTTAGAAACAACATTTCACTTTTCCCTTAAATAATTATTATTACAAGATCGAGTCAGACGACAGAATATGTTTGATCTGCTTCAAAATGAACATTTATCATATATTTTTAAAATTTATATTTACCTTTATAAGAGAATTATATTGACATCTGTATTTTATAATTTTCATAATTATGAAGTAACTTTCTCATACCGGGAAAACATTTGCATTGCATGAGAAAATATTAGTTTTTCCAAATATTTAGCAAATTGCAAGAAATCTATAATGTATACTTGCAAAGAGTTCTTTGAATGGAACTTAATTTTCCTGTTTTGTGGAAAAAGAGCAGTACAAAACCTTTAATTGAAATCAATTTTTAGATTTAATTTAGAATCACATTCATAGAATTCGGATTCTTAAACGAATTCTTAAAAAATAATTTTGTGCAAATATTTCAGATTTTTTATCCCTTTAACATTTTTCTATTATTCTATATAATAATGATAATTGTTGTGAAATTGATTATTTTTTGAAAAGAGAGTTAATGTTTCGAAAAGTAAATGATTTTTCTTAGAAATTGGGAAATCAAAGCCTTTCTCTGTATATATTTTAGACATCAATTTGTATTAGAAAATACTATGCAAAATAAACGAAAACGAAACGTCTAGACGCCATTTTCTTTTTATTTTAAATAAAAAATATTTGTCTGAACATTCGGTATATGTATTTTAAATCATACAAAGGGATGCAGAAATATTTGTATGTATTTTCATCATTATTATTTGAAAATTAAATAAAATAAAAAAGTTAAAGAAATATTTTTAAAATACGTACTTTTAGAAAAATAAATTTCTTTTAACTAAATTTTATTTGCATTTCTTTGATTTGATACGCAAAGAATTCAAGATAACAATAAACTAAATTCAAATGGAAAATGTATGCACTTTTACAAATATATATATATATATATATATATATATATATATATATTAATACTGAAGAGGACAAAAAATTACATTCTTAAATAGGTACTGAAGTATAATTTTAAAAAAATTAGATAAACATTAATTGAATACTTATTGAACGTAAAAAAATTAAATTATTTGCTTACATGATTTTAATAATTATTTTCCCTTAAAAAGTTGGGAAAAATCTAGTTTCTGACTCCAATAAATCATCATAGAATAAAATTGAAGGAAATTAAATCTGTACTTATTTCATGACTAAGAGTACAAAAATCTTTCCAGTTTCTAGAAAAATAGTGGGAATAAATGGAACGTAATATAAATGGGACATTTCGCATCATATTTTAATTGGATGACATTTGATATTGTGCAACCATTATACGGCAAGCCTTTTAAATAAACAAAAAATTATTGCGTAAAAAAAGATTTAATATGACAAGCCTATAATTTCAAAAAACTCGAATAACTAAAATCAAAATCAACCATTCAATTGTGAATCATAGGAAAATATTATGCTATGAAGACCGTTTTTATGCAATGTAAAGGCACCGACATTATAATTAACGTTCAACGTATGAGAAATAATACAATCTTATATTAAATAGATAATATTTTTTTACCTTTCAACTGTGTGATATAGAAAAATATTATACTATGCATACTGTTTTAATGCAATGTAAAGGCTAACAAGCTACGGCATTATCCTTACAACTAAATGTATGAGAAATAATATATTTTTATGTTAGATAATATTGTTTTTACTTCAACTAAAAACTCTTAATTATTTATAAGTAGTACATAATATATAAATTGTGTCGCGATCCTAATATGCTGACAAGAGATGAAAGTTTGATGATGTTAAATTCATTGAATTTCAGTACGAAAATTCTTCTGAAACCCTTATGCTTAGATAAACAGCATTCTTTTAGGCAGATTGAAAAAATTAGAATTCTGTTCCTAGAAAATAAAATGACTTTAATGCTCACCTTTCGATCAAATGAGATATTTTATTCTTATCAACAGAAAAATTTCCTTAATTTATTTCTTCAACTAACAAAAAAATCATGAAAGGAAAAAAAAAATAGTTAATTCTGGTACACATACTTACTGGAATACTGCTTGTAGAATATCTTCAAACGGAAAGTCAGACTGATTGGAACGTACCGTATATGACACTATTTTAATATTTGATAATCATAATCTTGCAGACGCTGATACTATATAATTATTACAAATATTTATAAACAAAATACACATTTTACAAAATGTTACTCTGGTTAACATGTATAGCATACTATTCCAAAAAAAATTAAATGCCATATATACCTTAAGCACCATTCCATAAAATGAACGTTTCTGTACTCAATAGGAAAAAAATATCACAAGCTTAATTTCAGGCGCTCACAAATCGTCAAGAAAGTAAAACTAAAGAAATCAATTAAGGCTGCTGTAAATATTTATTGGACTCCAAAAAAGATAA
Organism: Araneus ventricosus; assembly: GCA_013235015.1. Lineage (NCBI taxonomy): Eukaryota > Metazoa > Arthropoda > Arachnida > Araneae > Araneidae > Araneus > Araneus ventricosus. The sequence continues at coordinate 9,340 of BGPR01033690.1, read as the reverse complement.
GTCAATTGGTAAGTCTCTTGCGTGGAAAAGTAAGTTGATTGACTGGGACATAACAGAAGCTGGATACCGTTTTCCAATTTCAATTTCCCCACTCAAACTTCATAAATTGCCGCAGAAGAAAGAAAAGGACGTTCTTTATCCTTTCCGAAAAAGATTTAAATCTGACAAACCCATTATGTCAATGGAGATAAGGGAAAACATTCTAGCCCGGGCTGTTGCTGCTATGGAATGGCATCCGAAACCCGGGCACTCACATTTCGCGTTAATGTTTTCGTGAATGATTTATCATTATTCCCGGACTGGAAAAGACTAAAACCAGATAAAAAGCACCGTCCTAGATTAAATAAAGATATCAGAATGATGAATTTTACGTCTTTTTCTTCTGTCTTGTCTTTTAAATAAATCGGCGCTGTTTTTAAATGTCCTGGTTTATTACCATACCGTGTGACAAAGTGATTTAGGCTTTAAATGCCGCATGAAAAGTTTCGGCTCTTTGGGATAAATAAACAATTTTAATTACTTTGTAATGCATTTTGGAAACCTCGAGAGCGCTGGAATTGTGGTTTGACTTTCTTTTTTTTATCCGTTTTAAGTGTAGTGCTGAGAAGCATTTATTCCGAAATTCTGCTTAAACCATGTGTAATGATCATTAATTTCACTTTTGGATCTTAAGTAAAGCCATGTTTTGGTTCTTCTATTAAAGTTTTCCCATTACTGAAATGTTGGTTTCGTAATTCATTGTTAATCATGGGATTCTGAATTTTAACGAATGAAAAGTGATAAATTGCTCTCATTCAAATAAATTGCGAATAAAACAGTTAAAATTTTGAAGACAAAATTATTTAACCAGTCTAATTTTTTATTTATTTGGAAATTACGTAATTCGTAATTTTTTATTTACCTTGGATATACATTAAGTAATCCCAAACCTCAGAATCTAGATTATTTTTAGAAAATTGGACGGAAAAGATTATCAAAACCTAATTTTATTTAGTTCTACATATCCAAATTTAAAATAGAAAGTTAATTTTATATCCCCATGCAAGTTGTTAGATATCAGTTCTCAATTCTCGGGCGATTTATCACATCTTTGTGTAAAACAGTGGTCTATATTTAAGTGTTAGGCAATACTTGCTATTAAATCCAATTACATTTGCTACCAAACCAGCTTTAGTTTAGAATCAACATTATGAACCTAAACCCATCATATTTTATGGAGCAATGAGAAGCTACTCTTAAGGCGAGAAGTTGTGTATAATACCTTATACTTTTTGTTTAAAATAAACATAATAGTCCAACTTAGAAGCAACCACCAATTAATGAGTAACGAATTTAAAATGTAGTGATATATAAGTCACGAAAACAGCATTAAATTAAAATGTGTAATTTAATTAACGTTCCCAATTGTATAACTGCGTCTAATTCTAGATATATCTTCTTCTCATAATTGCTTTACTTGCTTTTGAAAGTAAATAAAATTGAAGCATTTCTTTCACTTTTGACATCGGTTGTACAGCTGCTGGAAACTGTCAGCAAACACTTCTTTCGGTATCGCACCGTTGTCACACGTTGCTGGACCTGCGCAATGTCGGAAAAGCGTAGATCTTTTTCTTACGCTTCTGCAAATGTTCGTGAATAATGTTGCTCACACTGTCTAGGCTTATCTTCAATTCTTCTGCTATCTTTCTCAAAGACAGTCGTCGATCATCCGCAAGCATCCGTCGCATTCGTTCAATGCTGTCTGGAGTGGTGCTTGTTGGTAGTCGACCCGAACGCGGCTCATCTTTGACATCTTCCTCTCCGTCTCTAAAGCGTTTAAACCACTCAAAAACACACTTTTTACTTACTGCGTCCTCACCGTACACTTTCACTAACATTTCGTGTGTCTCCGTCGCCTTTTTGCCTAATTTGAAGCACAACTTGATGTTCACGCGTTGCTCCATTTCGCAGTGATGGGCCTTCTCACAATCACTCTTTAAATTGGTCGTAGCGCGCACTTCCGCTTAATTGTCATGATTTGGACGATAGGGGGCACTAGTTGCCATGTCTCTCACAGCGTCAGCGTGAGCGCAGCATCCGAACCAGTGCGGTTATTCAACTATGGGACCATTCACTGAACTTTTCGAACGCACCTTGTATTATGACATCTGTAACGCTTTATGCGCTACCTGCATGCAGAAAAATACAATATATGCTATCCTAATACGTCACTTGTATTAAGTTGGATACTGTATATGTTAGGACACTGTATGAACAAATCAGAGCGGCCTGGGAAGAAGCATTTACTTGTACGGTGGCGCTCAATGAGTTAATTTACCGCATACGTTCGGACACCATTCTGAGAAATATCATTAAAATAAATACTGTAATCCCATTTCATAATCAAAATTGCATAAAAACTTTCATTTCGGCAATGAAAACTTTTTTCAATTATCACAGATGTTTTTGAAAGTGAAATTTAATAAAAATGTACAAAAAAGCGTCACACGTTAAAAAAAGTTATATCGATAAAATTTCAAATAAATTATGTTGGGATACTTTAAACACGTTTGTCTAGAGAATGTACTACAATCGAATGAAATTTTTTTAAATATATTTTTTATACGTTTCAGAGGTGAATAATACAGAATTTTTCTAATATTTGCGAAAGTATCAACATTATAACCGGCTATAGAATTCAAAATTATGAGGCATTGGAGATCATTCTAGTGCATATTCTAGAAACTGACATATAAAATCTGCATAACAAGTTTGAAAAGTGTATCTCAAAAAAGAGTTTAGTTAGGGAATTTTATGAAATTTTCGGTTTTGAGAAAAACACATTTAAAGTGTTTAAAAAACTTTTTAAAATTAATTTTAAAAAATTAAAAAAACTTAAATTAAAGATTAAATTAAACTTAAACTTATATTAAAACACATTTTTAATATACATTTAAGCAGTAATTTACTTAAAATTCACAACATTCATACATTACACCACCTATCTTTACCTCCTGGGTGATTTTACTCTTTTTAGCACATTTTTTTTAACTTTGTTACAGGTAAGCAAGTGCGAGTTGTCAGTGCCCGTCGGACTCTGTAAATGCATTGAGTGAAATTTTTTAGACCAAACATGAAAAAAGTTGCTAATACAGAGCTTGGAATTGCAACTAAGTTATTTGCATTGCTTCTTATGGCTATTCCATAATAATTATGAAGTTTATTAATAAAATTGCTTGCCGGCTTTATCTTCAGTCCCAGACCTTTGCGTTTATTTTTTAATTTTCTGAATCTAGATCTTTCTTCAGGAAACATTAAAAATAATTAAAAAGACATAAATAATTGTAAAAACAATAAATTAAAGAGAATATTAATTATATGGTTAAAAATACTGAAAATTGTTTCCCAATCATTCTGTTTCCTTTTTCGTTTTCAGCTCTCGAGACTTCCAAAAAGGGATCTAGTTTTCTTTCCGGATGTCGTAGAAATAAAATAAAAACAGTTTTGAAAACCACAAAGTATAAGCTTGCAGATGAAACAATAAAAAAAAGATTGTGAATTTCGGCCGAAAATCGATTTCCAACGTAGGCGGATTTAAGAACAAAATATTCTCTTTAGAATTCTCCCAGTATCTACAAAAGTACAGAATTTTAAAATTGAACTAAAGACTTTAAAGAATGCTGCACCACTGTTTGACTGTCCTTGCTTGAAGACACACCGAGAGAAGTTAGGAAACACAATTCTTCATCTAATCACAATTGAAAATAAATCAGCTTCATATTTCTTCAAATTAATAGATCCAAACCCGATGTTTTTGGTACATTTCAGAGGAAATCAATTCAATTAATTGATTTGAGAATAATAGGGTATCTGTTTCTCATATATCACTTGGCATTCTTAATTCTGTTTCGCGATCCCTTGGGTCTATCGAAAGTTATTTATTACCTGTCTCTTACTACTCACAACGAAGAAGATCCAGTCCAGGCTGCTTTTGGAAATTTAGAATAAGCTCAAACATCAGATAAAAAAATTGCTTTTCTTTTACAAGAAATACTCATTCAGTACTCGCGCTTTCAGCGCGGGTGTTTTAAGGCTATATAGCACATAAAAATATTTTTTATTTACCTTCAACAATGACATATCTGATTAAAGCGCAATTAATTATTTAAAGTTAGTTAAAAAGACTAACATTTTATGACCCAATTAATTGTATGGAAATCAACGAAAGAAAATCAAATTCTAGATTATGTCAGGAGATATCTTTGTGCCCCGGTAAATTACATTAAAGCTTTTCTTTAAAGAGTGTATTAAAATTATATAAAAATGAACAGAAAAATATAAGTTGTCTGAAATAAACGGACTTGTGATACAAAACTTCTGTTTGAAATTTTATGAAAAGAAACGCAGTTTTAGGGTAGACATATGAACGGAGTTCTATTATTAATTTATGAGCTATTTAAAGCGACTGTGAAAGCACTTTGTATGTATTTAAAACCAGTCACACCCATTAAATTTCTTATTAAAGCACCATTCATGATTTGATAGTTAAATATGAAAAACTAGTTCATTTCAACTACCGCGTATAATAGTAATAGAAATTCTGTGATATATTTCATTAAGTTGAAATTCTGAAGAACCAAATAACAAATCAAGTGATTATTAGAACTTATATCTAGCACTTGGGACTTTCTGCACGTAAATGTGATGAGGTTCTAAGCGAGTAAGTTTTTTACTAGCGGTCCACCGATATAAAAATATAATAGAAATAATTAAGTAATAAATATTTTTATCCTATAATAGTTGCCTATTTGTAATTTTAAACCAATAATAATCAAGAAGGGCGTATTTAAATTATACGGAAAAATTGTTTGAGAAGTCAAATTCAAAATAAAACTGAAAATTTCACAATTTTTTCATGTGAGAATTTATTTTTACATTTTTTCTATTTTTTTGGCAAACATAAATAATACTTACTATAAAATTGATGTAGTTTCGCAATAACTAAGAACCCAAGAAAAATATATGATTTGAGATATAGCTGTTTTTGAAAAAAAAAATTATTATGTTTATGCCGTGGTGCATTTTAAAAGTAAGTGTAGCGTTTTTCAGAGTTCGGCTTGTGCATTTTTTATTTAAGCTTTTTATACAGTCAAGGTGCTATGCGCCATGCCACAAAGGGCCTAACTAGGAGTTGGTTCCATCTTGATTACCGTAAATGCTGGAATTGGTTTTTGGCAGAGATATCAAGAGTAATACCAGATCTAAAAATGATCCGTGGAGCCCTGAAGCGTATTTATGAACCTCTGATAGAAAAAAATATTCTTCCAAATATTTATTTATCTACACTGAGTGGACAAAAAATTAGAATCACCCTTTATTTGAAAGTAAACCGGTCCGGCAGGGACATAGAATGATGTAATAACGCAGAGTTGCTGATATAAGGAACGCTCAGCATCGGGCGACGTAGTTATCACGGAAGTTAATGTCAAAATGAGTAACACTAAAGATTCAAGTGACTTTGAACGATGAAGGATTGTCGGTGGGAGAAGAGCTGGTGCCAGCATCTCTGAAAAAACTACTCTTTACAACTTTTCTTTTTGGATTTTCTCATCCAAAACTATCACGGGTGTATATAGAGTGTCAATTGAGAAAAAGAACTTCAAGCTATAAGGACTATTCTGGTCGAAAAGGGCTGGTGAACGAAAGAGGTGAAAGACGAATAGCATGCATAGTCCGTAGCAACAGAAGGACAACAATACAATAAACTACCGCTGCATTCAATGCAGATGCATCCACAAAGCATATCCCAAAGCTCAACAAGATTGAATTTGCAAAGGAATGACTTTAGAAGCTGAAGACCATCAAGAGTGCCTTTGGTGTATCACAGAAAAATAGGAAAAGACACCTGTTATGGGCTCAGGGACGACGAAATTGATCACTTGAGGACTGGAAAAAAGTAGCCTGGTCCGATGAATCTCGTTTCCTGCTCCATCAAAGAGATAGTAAGATCAGAATTTGGCACAAACCTCACGAATTCATGGACCCCTCCTGCAAAATAACAACTCTTAAGGCTGGTGGCGGTAAAATTATGGTGTGGGGAATGATTTCCTGGAGTACATTGGGTGTCTTGATATCTGTGGACACAATTCTGAACAGTGCAGCTTACCTCAACATCGTTACCGATCACGATAACTCGTTTATGGCTATAATGTACCCTTATGGAGATGCTCACTCTCAGTAGGTCAATACACCTTCCCACCGAGATCAATCGATCTCAAATTGGTTTGAGGAACATCAATCAGAGTTTATCGTGCTTCCATGGTTAGCTCAGTGCCCTAACATCAATCCTATGTTGCATTTGTGGGACTAAGTTGAAAGATCACTTCGAAGATTGGAAACGCCAATATCCAAACTGATCCAACTTAGAGCTGCAATTATGTCAGCAAGGACCAAGATTCTTAAGCAAAGGTATCAGAAACCTGTTGAGTCCATGCCATGAAGAATATCGGCTATGATCAGAGCTAAAGATAGACCAAGTCGTTATTAGAGTGTGTCTCTATATTTTTGGTCACTCAGTGTATACTGAACCAGATTTGCATTTGAAAAAAAAAATGGACGAAGATTCAAAGAGCTAATTTTGCATTTATCTGTCTCATGTTTCCTGTTTACTTAAGCTTCTCAGGCTATGAATTATCCATAAAGTACCAGTTTGCTACACAATGGATTTTCAACGGACTCTTCTTCGTGCATTACATTTGTAATATCTTAAAACATATATAGCCTCTCTTGTTTTTTATGATGCCAAACTCACTATCTTTATGAAGCAAAATTTCTGTTGGTATGACGGAGCATACCTAAAATAAATGTTGCTTTGTGCTATGAAAATCTAAGCCTCTATGTCAGACAGCTGCTTTTCTGGTTATAGGGGAGCACATGCGACATTTGTAAACAATAACTGTTAAAGTAAAATTCACCAGCCGTGGACCGAAGCAAGAGAAAGAATAATTTATTATATACAAAAGCAGAGGTATATGTACATTGAAAGTAAATATTAACCAATAAGAGAAGAGCGCGATTCTAAAAATAGAACGTGACATCATACACTCCATTACATCATACACTAAATAGTGAAACAAGAAGTGGATGAGTAATTGATGCGATGCGCGATTACAGATTGAATATAAAATCATAACAATAACGTCGCCCAACATCATATCCCATGAAACACATCATTTCACTAACTGCAGAATGATTTGTGGTTTTATTCGCAGACTAGCCAATAAATAGATTCCAGTTTTGAGACAAAAGTAGTTCCACGTCTTTTCCATTCTTTCTGTCGCTCTATCTTTATTGTTAGTTAATTTATGATTTTTGAATTTTTCTCTGATCTAATATAATAAGTATGTATATGCATTTTTTGGATATGTTTAAATGTATAAAATATATACATAATTCACAATGAATACTTTAGAAAGGAAATCTAATTCAAATGTTATTAAATTTGTTAAAACTTGACAGTAACTAACCTCAAAATTGTTGCTTTTATTGTTTCCTATTACACATATACATACACGCACGCACATACACAAAAAGAACAATGAAGTTCGGTCTGGAAGACATCGCGAATATCGTACCTTTATACAGGGCGATACTGAAAGTAGGGCCACCTTTCCTAAGTTCAAAACGATGGCAGATATAGACATGAAAGAGGGATCTAGGTATAATAAAATGCGATGCAACCGCTTATAGTTGCCCCTGGTGGAAAGCGGAATTAGCGTTCCTATCTGAAAAACGGTACAAGATAGAGGATAAAAGTCAATTACAAAGTTGTAGAGAATTATCGATTTAGTACAAAAAGATACCTTGGAGACATTGATGCCTAGAACAGATCCCTTAAAACGCATAGTTGTTTGTTTGGAATTTCCGAAACTGTGACGTCAGAAAACATGGACAAACGGAGAAAATATTACCTTTCGAACGAAAATGACCCAATATAATTTTCCTGGGGTAATAATTTAAACAACAGATTTCTGCGAACTTTCCTACAGCATTGCAGTACCTTCGATCGTATTACTATTACTATTGTTTGTTCCAGCTTGCCAACTGATATTCTAAAGGTGAAATTCAAAAAAGGGTCCTAATCTGTATTGTTACTAACTGAAAGCAGTTTGAACACCGAAAATAAAGGTATCTTGTGATAGCTAGTTGTTTATTTCTATTTTAACACGTTTCGTCACATAACAGTGTTGGAAATCGCCAATAAATAAATATGAGTTTTAAGTGTTCTGTTCTTCGCATTAATGTCCACAAGGTATCTTTTTGTACTAAATCGATAAAGTTCTATAACTCTGTAATTGACTTTATCTTGTACCATTTTCAAGATATGAGCACTAACTCCATAGTTTTCTTCCAGGCGGCGCTGCAATTGGTGTCATGGCGTAGCGCATGGCCGTTTTACTACACCTAGATACCGTAGTTGAGAAGTTAAGGGAATGTGTGAGGCCCCTTTTTAAGTGGGCACCCTGAATGTTAAATATTGCCTAATAATGTATCTCATTAATATGGTTGGAAAATTATTTTGAAATACTGACTATCAAAATTATCGGATGGTGTTAGTTCCCATTTGCAATTACAGATAAACGGATAATCCAAACAGTTAGGTTTAGTCTCCAAAACTTTGTATATGTGACAACTTGCAATTAATTCAGTTTTGCAAAGTAAGGCAGTCTACTTACAGTACAGTTTGCAACAATCAGCCTGAAATATAAAATGTGATTTCTTTATTGTATAATTGATATCATAAATGCAAAAGAAAGCAATCGGATTTTAGTCTATTTCCATCTGAAAGAACAATTTTCTGAATTATGCGTATTTAAATTTACAAGCATTTACCTTCAAAGAATAGAAAATGTGTATATGAAATTTTTCGCATCCTTCTTTGCACTTTATTGGTGCGAATGGTAAATTGAACTAAAGAATGTGAAATTAAAATAAATACATCATATTATATAATTCTAAAGTTATCCTTATTTTACATTTATTAGTCCATAATTCCTGCATTTACCATATATTTAATAATTTTATAACACTAAAGGAGTTATGCCTAGCTAAATAACATATCAGTAGAACGTAGATAAATCTAAAATTGGGGAATATATTTGAAATTCAATCTTTTTGGCTGCACATATTCCTCCTGTTGATATGGTGTGGAAAGGGGGTTGCGAACTCAAGTGTCGTCCTCGTCATCTGACCGAGGTTCAAAATTACGTCCCAAAACAGCCTTGTGTTTCTTCAAAACGGGACGTTAATATAACTTAACTAAACTAAACTTGGCTGCACAGAAAATTAAAAAGAAATGGTT
>BGPR01033689.1:0-16852 GCA_013235015.1 Araneus ventricosus | reverse complement strand
TGTTCTCTGGAGAAATTAACGAAGACGTATTTAATATTATGTTAGGACTTCGTAAATACCAGATAGTTCTAACTGCAGACATTCGTCAAATGTTTCGCCAAATTCTTATTGATCCATCCCAAAGAGACTGCTCAGAATCCTCTGGAAAACAAATGACGATGAAGAATCATTTGCTTATAGACTAAAAACTGTCACATATAGAACTAAGTATGCACCTTTTCTAGCAACTAGAGTCTTAAGGCAGATGGCCATGGACGAAGCCCAAAACTTCCCTATGGCATCTGAAGTTGTTCTTTTAGATGTTTGTAAGGATGATATAGTAATAGGATCTCAAGACTTGGGGGCCTTTAAAGTATTAAAAGATAAACTGATTAAATTATTGAATATGAGACATGGTCCTCCATCAATGGAACTCGAATGCTATTGAACTTTTAGACATGAAGAATGGAAATTCATAAATTTCGTTTAACAAAAAGGAAGACTCTACAGTCAAACCCTTGGGAATAGCATGGAAATGAAATTAAGACCAATTCATCTTCAAAGTTTCCGTAAAAGAAGAAAATGGCTATACCAAGAGAGATGTTTTGTCAACCAAGTCAAGTCAAACTCTACAACAGACTTGGAATTATATGCCCTGTTATCTGTAAAGCAAAAATATTTCTTCGAAGACTTCGGTTAGAAAAATTAAACTGTGATGATCCACTTCCAGAACAATTTGCTAGTGACTCGTCTGGATTTATTTGTAACTTAAAAGAAATATAAAAAAATAAAATTGGTAGGTACATCTTAAATTTGGAAGCTAAAACAATTCTTCTCGAATTTCGGATGCTTCTATTCATCCCTTCTATTCATGCTCAAGGTGCAGTGGTCTACTTTCAATGCCATTCAGAAGGCAAGCAAATCAAGGGTCGCTCCTCTGAAGACAATATCGATACCTCGTTTGAAATTATGCGCATGCTTGTTGCTTGCTGAACATGTCAAATAGGCTCTTCAGTCATTTAAAATGAATATCGGAAAGGTAATTTTACTTTCCGATTCGACTATTGTCTTGGCCTGGATAAATTCAACTGCACAGCAGCTATAAACCTTTGTGGGGCACATAGTCTCCAAAATGCAATCATTGACAGAGCTTCATAAGTGGAGACACATTTCTTCGAGTGAAAATCCTGCTGACATCATATCTCGTGGTATTGATCCTACCGAGCTCAAACCTCAACCTTTGGTGAAATGGTCCAACGATATTTATAGAAGGAACGATAACTGAATTTTGTTCCAGTGGAAACAAAATGAAGTCCTTCGAAAGGGAGTATTCAGCTGAAGATAAACAGTTGGCTACTAACAACATAGTACTTTCTTCGGCTTTCTCTAACTAAAAATATTTATTTCCCTCTCTTCTATCTGTAGAGACAGAATCACTTCATTATACTGAAATTCAAAGCTTAAGGTCTTAGAAATTCAAAGAGAAAATTCTAAGAACCTGAAAATCTTAAACAGGCAATTCTTTATAAAATAATGCTAGAAGATCTGTTGATAATGTATTCCTTGTCTGCAGAATGAAATGGCAAGAAGTTTCTAAGGAAACTGGAAGTTTTACGGTGGCAATAGGTTTTTGAAAATGCCTAAATTAGTTTCCCGATATTGCTGTCTTTTTAAGGTATGTATTTATTGAAAAGTTTAAGTGTGCCAAAAGCAAAATATACTTTATATTAGATTGATGCAAATGTGATTTATGTAAATAATAGAAGAGAAAATGTAGAGAATAAAATGTGAAATATCTAAAAACATTAAAAAGTGAATTATTTATTACCTAAAGTAATCTTGAGGAGTCAATTCACTTTCAACTTAAAGAAATAATAAAAGTTTTTAAGTGAACTGCAATTGAATGAAAATACAAAACATCACTTTTAAGCTTAAATATATTACTTTATATCAAAGAGATAGGAAACATTGTATGCCATTGAAACAAATGAAATTCAGATATAAAGATAATAAAAGATTGAGAATCGGAGAAACCTCAAGAATAAATAGTTGTTAGCTCTACTCCAATTGATTTATTTGTCTATGGAAAACGACAAGAGATGCCTAAAGTCTCCGGCAGTTCATTTATGAAAAGCGTTTTCCTAAAAGGCACCATTAGGATGACAGATTTTTCAGACAGCATTTCTGCTGAAAATGAATTTAGTTGCTGTAAAATGAAATCCTTCCATCATCCATTTTTAACAATTACATTCAGCTTCACCGTAACTGCGATTTTTGAAGGAAATCCTAAAGAATTATCCAAAAGTTTTTATTGATAAATATTAATATGAAAAGCAAATATTTGTCTTCATCTTTTATTACTTTTGTCAAATTACATCTAAGGTTTTTCCGGTCTTACTCATAAACTCTTTCACTCTTAAGACATCAAATGCAGCTGAACAGTACCCTATAAAGAAAAGTTAATATACTATCTCAGAACTACCGAAGTAGTTTCGTTACTTTTTCTTAAAAACTAAACGAGATTCTATTTCGTATCTCAGTAATAAAATGCATCCTGAAATATCCCCGTAAAAGTTCACGACACAAGCAAACGGCTTAGAGAAAGAAAATAACGGTGAAATTATAAAAATATGCTTTCGCATGTAAAAGTATTTATATTAACTAGAAAACTTCGGATTTCACCCATGTCTCCAGATGGCAAGATGCCAGGATTTCAGGCAGGAATTCGCCCACTCACCAGCGTCTATTACTTTAAAAATTTGGCGTTGAATTAAGCCAGCTGTTCACTTAAACGTCCCGAAATGTATTAACTAATCAGAAACTGTCTTCTCCTTTCTCCGAGAAAATGACAGGGGTATTTCAGAAAAGATTCAAGTAAAGAAGGATTTGAAAGATTAAATTTACAGACAAGTTCATTGTTTTGAGATGCGTATAGAAACATATGTCTCTTAGATAAAATTCTATTAAAATCAACACTCTTGAATGAGAAAATTCTCAATTCCTTAGAAAAAATCTTATATTAAATTTTCGATTCATTTTAATTTTACATTTGAGTGAAGTATATTAAATCTCAAAAGTGAATTTATTTGAATTGAAAAGTTTTTGAAATTTAATGTTATTAGTCTAAAAAAAATATGCACTTACTTATCTACGTAAGTTTCTATTAATTAGGAGTGGATGAGTTAGATGATGAGTTTTGCTTGGAAAACAATATAGGGGAAAGTTGGGTAAGACGACGAAAAGTGCAAGATGACGAATTGGATTTTTCTCGAAAATTACATTAGATGATTGCCTGGATTCTGCATCATCAGATGTCTATAGCGACCAGCTTCCCATATCGCACCAAAAGATTTCACCCCGTTATTAGTGTCATTCGCAGTACGCGGTATTGTGTTTTTGAGTTGTTCCTACGCAACTTTTGGTTGCTGCTTCGTAAGGGATGGCGTTCACGGAAAATATATTTTTTGATTTACATATGTGATATTCGTAGAAAACTAATCAAAACGCTTTCATTAATTTATAATTTAAATTTTTTCTGATGATGTAATATCCTTCAATGCCTTTTTGAAATAAAAGGGTGAAGTCGGGTAAGATGACGAAGCCCTCCACGTTAATTTATGAGCTCGTTGTGTTACCTGACTGCCACTTGCCCTTCAGGAACTTTACTGGCACACCAGCGAAAAATGAGCATCTCATTAAAAAAAGAGAAAGAGGAAAAAGAATATAAACAAAAACTGTGACAGTTGAAGAACGCCGAAGTTAATAAGACTATAATCGCAATAAGCTGCTAAAACATTCTACCAAATTGAAGAACGTGCTTAAGCTACACCTCGACTTCTAATGATCTGAATCTGGAGACTCAGCTCACTCATTTGTTACAATTTCCTTACGTTGACGCTGATGACAATCTGGACCCAGAGGATCTCGATAATGAAGAATGCACCATTTGCAGTGAGCAAAGAAAAACGGAATTGGAATTCCAATCTTTTGTGTGAAAACTGGCACTATTCCGCCTGTACTGGCTGGCTCAAAATCCAAACTTATGGCGATGCGATTTTGGAAATTGATTCCATTTCTTAAGGTTGAATCTATAATTTTGATTCATAATATTTCTTTTGTTTTATTCTATTACTTTAGTCAAATTATGTTTGTTTTTTGTTCTGCACAATTTGCTATAATGAAGATGTGATCTCAACAGATTTAAATAGCTTTTTGATAGGATATGATATTGAATTAAATTGCTATCTCAGTTCGTCATCTTACCCGAGACCGTTCGTTATCTTACCAGCAGAGTCGGGTAAAATGACAAAAATGACTTTCTTTTCATAAAATGAAATTTTGGGGTTTCAAAATTGAAAATGAAAATATTTAAAAAATATCATTTTTAGTAAAGAGTTGCAAGAAGATTTTGTCCAAACAATAATCCTTCTGCAACGAATACTGAGGTCAGGAAAAATCCCAAATCTTAAGGTTGCCATTTTACCCGACTTTCCTCTATTTTTCGCATGCTAACAATCCAAGAAAATTTTTCAATTTTGGGTGTTTTTCAATGTAAAGATTTCAAATTATTTCATTTATATCTTTTGTTTAAGGTTTAGATAGTTATGGAAAATCTTATTTGATGCGAACATATAATTTCTTCAGCCATTTTTCTGTATAAGTCACATATTCGTTTAGATAAAAAGCTTTCAATCCCCACTTGGAATATTACAGGCTAGATAGACACGACACATCAGCTTGCATCTGTTCCCTAAAATTTCTCGCATCTGCAGCTGGGGGATATTTCACTGCAAATAAAATTATAATATGTATAGACCAATTAAATATAAGGTATGTGTAACACTTGATGGATCAGGTCTCGAACGAGACTACTCCTGAATCTGCCATTAATTCATCTCTGCACTTCAGCATTTAATATATGCTTCTAAGCTTCTTGTTGAGGTTACTCTACAAGTAAATGTTACTTTTTTATATTCTCTGAAAATATTAATTATTTTAAATAAAATTTAAATATATTTCAAAGCAAATTACGAAATCTTTACAACAAATACAGGTAGTAAATATTCAGCTGTGGAGGGAACAACAGAAAAAAAGCACAAAAAGTTGTTCTTAGAAACAACATTTCACTTTTCCCTTAAATAATTATTATTACAAGATCGAGTCAGACGACAGAATATGTTTGATCTGCTTCAAAATGAACATTTATCATATATTTTTAAAATTTATATTTACCTTTATAAGAGAATTATATTGACATCTGTATTTTATAATTTTCATAATTATGAAGTAACTTTCTCATACCGGGAAAACATTTGCATTGCATGAGAAAATATTAGTTTTTCCAAATATTTAGCAAATTGCAAGAAATCTATAATGTATACTTGCAAAGAGTTCTTTGAATGGAACTTAATTTTCCTGTTTTGTGGAAAAAGAGCAGTACAAAACCTTTAATTGAAATCAATTTTTAGATTTAATTTAGAATCACATTCATAGAATTCGGATTCTTAAACGAATTCTTAAAAAATAATTTTGTGCAAATATTTCAGATTTTTTATCCCTTTAACATTTTTCTATTATTCTATATAATAATGATAATTGTTGTGAAATTGATTATTTTTTGAAAAGAGAGTTAATGTTTCGAAAAGTAAATGATTTTTCTTAGAAATTGGGAAATCAAAGCCTTTCTCTGTATATATTTTAGACATCAATTTGTATTAGAAAATACTATGCAAAATAAACGAAAACGAAACGTCTAGACGCCATTTTCTTTTTATTTTAAATAAAAAATATTTGTCTGAACATTCGGTATATGTATTTTAAATCATACAAAGGGATGCAGAAATATTTGTATGTATTTTCATCATTATTATTTGAAAATTAAATAAAATAAAAAAGTTAAAGAAATATTTTTAAAATACGTACTTTTAGAAAAATAAATTTCTTTTAACTAAATTTTATTTGCATTTCTTTGATTTGATACGCAAAGAATTCAAGATAACAATAAACTAAATTCAAATGGAAAATGTATGCACTTTTACAAATATATATATATATATATATATATATATATATATATATTAATACTGAAGAGGACAAAAAATTACATTCTTAAATAGGTACTGAAGTATAATTTTAAAAAAATTAGATAAACATTAATTGAATACTTATTGAACGTAAAAAAATTAAATTATTTGCTTACATGATTTTAATAATTATTTTCCCTTAAAAAGTTGGGAAAAATCTAGTTTCTGACTCCAATAAATCATCATAGAATAAAATTGAAGGAAATTAAATCTGTACTTATTTCATGACTAAGAGTACAAAAATCTTTCCAGTTTCTAGAAAAATAGTGGGAATAAATGGAACGTAATATAAATGGGACATTTCGCATCATATTTTAATTGGATGACATTTGATATTGTGCAACCATTATACGGCAAGCCTTTTAAATAAACAAAAAATTATTGCGTAAAAAAAGATTTAATATGACAAGCCTATAATTTCAAAAAACTCGAATAACTAAAATCAAAATCAACCATTCAATTGTGAATCATAGGAAAATATTATGCTATGAAGACCGTTTTTATGCAATGTAAAGGCACCGACATTATAATTAACGTTCAACGTATGAGAAATAATACAATCTTATATTAAATAGATAATATTTTTTTACCTTTCAACTGTGTGATATAGAAAAATATTATACTATGCATACTGTTTTAATGCAATGTAAAGGCTAACAAGCTACGGCATTATCCTTACAACTAAATGTATGAGAAATAATATATTTTTATGTTAGATAATATTGTTTTTACTTCAACTAAAAACTCTTAATTATTTATAAGTAGTACATAATATATAAATTGTGTCGCGATCCTAATATGCTGACAAGAGATGAAAGTTTGATGATGTTAAATTCATTGAATTTCAGTACGAAAATTCTTCTGAAACCCTTATGCTTAGATAAACAGCATTCTTTTAGGCAGATTGAAAAAATTAGAATTCTGTTCCTAGAAAATAAAATGACTTTAATGCTCACCTTTCGATCAAATGAGATATTTTATTCTTATCAACAGAAAAATTTCCTTAATTTATTTCTTCAACTAACAAAAAAATCATGAAAGGAAAAAAAAAATAGTTAATTCTGGTACACATACTTACTGGAATACTGCTTGTAGAATATCTTCAAACGGAAAGTCAGACTGATTGGAACGTACCGTATATGACACTATTTTAATATTTGATAATCATAATCTTGCAGACGCTGATACTATATAATTATTACAAATATTTATAAACAAAATACACATTTTACAAAATGTTACTCTGGTTAACATGTATAGCATACTATTCCAAAAAAAATTAAATGCCATATATACCTTAAGCACCATTCCATAAAATGAACGTTTCTGTACTCAATAGGAAAAAAATATCACAAGCTTAATTTCAGGCGCTCACAAATCGTCAAGAAAGTAAAACTAAAGAAATCAATTAAGGCTGCTGTAAATATTTATTGGACTCCAAAAAAGATAAGTCAATTGGTAAGTCTCTTGCGTGGAAAAGTAAGTTGATTGACTGGGACATAACAGAAGCTGGATACCGTTTTCCAATTTCAATTTCCCCACTCAAACTTCATAAATTGCCGCAGAAGAAAGAAAAGGACGTTCTTTATCCTTTCCGAAAAAGATTTAAATCTGACAAACCCATTATGTCAATGGAGATAAGGGAAAACATTCTAGCCCGGGCTGTTGCTGCTATGGAATGGCATCCGAAACCCGGGCACTCACATTTCGCGTTAATGTTTTCGTGAATGATTTATCATTATTCCCGGACTGGAAAAGACTAAAACCAGATAAAAAGCACCGTCCTAGATTAAATAAAGATATCAGAATGATGAATTTTACGTCTTTTTCTTCTGTCTTGTCTTTTAAATAAATCGGCGCTGTTTTTAAATGTCCTGGTTTATTACCATACCGTGTGACAAAGTGATTTAGGCTTTAAATGCCGCATGAAAAGTTTCGGCTCTTTGGGATAAATAAACAATTTTAATTACTTTGTAATGCATTTTGGAAACCTCGAGAGCGCTGGAATTGTGGTTTGACTTTCTTTTTTTTATCCGTTTTAAGTGTAGTGCTGAGAAGCATTTATTCCGAAATTCTGCTTAAACCATGTGTAATGATCATTAATTTCACTTTTGGATCTTAAGTAAAGCCATGTTTTGGTTCTTCTATTAAAGTTTTCCCATTACTGAAATGTTGGTTTCGTAATTCATTGTTAATCATGGGATTCTGAATTTTAACGAATGAAAAGTGATAAATTGCTCTCATTCAAATAAATTGCGAATAAAACAGTTAAAATTTTGAAGACAAAATTATTTAACCAGTCTAATTTTTTATTTATTTGGAAATTACGTAATTCGTAATTTTTTATTTACCTTGGATATACATTAAGTAATCCCAAACCTCAGAATCTAGATTATTTTTAGAAAATTGGACGGAAAAGATTATCAAAACCTAATTTTATTTAGTTCTACATATCCAAATTTAAAATAGAAAGTTAATTTTATATCCCCATGCAAGTTGTTAGATATCAGTTCTCAATTCTCGGGCGATTTATCACATCTTTGTGTAAAACAGTGGTCTATATTTAAGTGTTAGGCAATACTTGCTATTAAATCCAATTACATTTGCTACCAAACCAGCTTTAGTTTAGAATCAACATTATGAACCTAAACCCATCATATTTTAAGGAGCAATGAGAAGCTACTCTTAAGGCGAGAAGTTGTGTATAATACCTTATACTTTTTGTTTAAAATAAACATAATAGTCCAACTTAGAAGCAACCACCAATTAATGAGTAACGAATTTAAAATGTAGTGATATATAAGTCACGAAAACAGCATTAAATTAAAATGTGTAATTTAATTAACGTTCCCAATTGTATAACTGCGTCTAATTCTAGATATATCTTCTTCTCATAATTGCTTTACTTGCTTTTGAAAGTAAATAAAATTGAAGCATTTCTTTCACTTTTGACATCGGTTGTACAGCTGCTGGAAACTGTCAGCAAACACTTCTTTCGGTATCGCACCGTTGTCACACGTTGCTGGACCTGCGCAATGTCGGAAAAGCGTAGATCTTTTTCTTACGCTTCTGCAAATGTTCGTGAATAATGTTGCTCACACTGTCTAGGCTTATCTTCAATTCTTCTGCTATCTTTCTCAAAGACAGTCGTCGATCATCCGCAAGCATCCGTCGCATTCGTTCAATGCTGTCTGGAGTGGTGCTTGTTGGTAGTCGACCCGAACGCGGCTCATCTTTGACATCTTCCTCTCCGTCTCTAAAGCGTTTAAACCACTCAAAAACACACTTTTTACTTACTGCGTCCTCACCGTACACTTTCACTAACATTTCGTGTGTCTCCGTCGCCTTTTTGCCTAATTTGAAGCACAACTTGATGTTCACGCGTTGCTCCATTTCGCAGTGATGGGCCTTCTCACAATCACTCTTTAAATTGGTCGTAGCGCGCACTTCCGCTTAATTGTCATGATTTGGACGATAGGGGGCACTAGTTGCCATGTCTCTCACAGCGTCAGCGTGAGCGCAGCATCCGAACCAGTGCGGTTATTCAACTATGGGACCATTCACTGAACTTTTCGAACGCACCTTGTATTATGACATCTGTAACGCTTTATGCGCTACCTGCATGCAGAAAAATACAATATATGCTATCCTAATACGTCACTTGTATTAAGTTGGATACTGTATATGTTAGGACACTGTATGAACAAATCAGAGCGGCCTGGGAAGAAGCATTTACTTGTACGGTGGCGCTCAATGAGTTAATTTACCGCATACGTTCGGACACCATTCTGAGAAATATCATTAAAATAAATACTGTAATCCCATTTCATAATCAAAATTGCATAAAAACTTTCATTTCGGCAATGAAAACTTTTTTCAATTATCACAGATGTTTTTGAAAGTGAAATTTAATAAAAATGTACAAAAAAGCGTCACACGTTAAAAAAAGTTATATCGATAAAATTTCAAATAAATTATGTTGGGATACTTTAAACACGTTTGTCTAGAGAATGTACTACAATCGAATGAAATTTTTTTAAATATATTTTTTATACGTTTCAGAGGTGAATAATACAGAATTTTTCTAATATTTGCGAAAGTATCAACATTATAACCGGCTATAGAATTCAAAATTAT
Organism: Araneus ventricosus; assembly: GCA_013235015.1. NCBI lineage: Eukaryota > Metazoa > Arthropoda > Arachnida > Araneae > Araneidae > Araneus > Araneus ventricosus. The sequence continues at coordinate 6,653 of BGPR01033689.1, read as the reverse complement.
GAGGCATTGGAGATCATTCTAGTGCATATTCTAGAAACTGACATATAAAATCTGCATAACAAGTTTGAAAAGTGTATCTCAAAAAAGAGTTTAGTTAGGGAATTTTATGAAATTTTCGGTTTTGAGAAAAACACATTTAAAGTGTTTAAAAAACTTTTTAAAATTAATTTTAAAAAATTAAAAAAACTTAAATTAAAGATTAAATTAAACTTAAACTTATATTAAAACACATTTTTAATATACATTTAAGCAGTAATTTACTTAAAATTCACAACATTCATACATTACACCACCTATCTTTACCTCCTGGGTGATTTTACTCTTTTTAGCACATTTTTTTTAACTTTGTTACAGGTAAGCAAGTGCGAGTTGTCAGTGCCCGTCGGACTCTGTAAATGCATTGAGTGAAATTTTTTAGACCAAACATGAAAAAAGTTGCTAATACAGAGCTTGGAATTGCAACTAAGTTATTTGCATTGCTTCTTATGGCTATTCCATAATAATTATGAAGTTTATTAATAAAATTGCTTGCCGGCTTTATCTTCAGTCCCAGACCTTTGCGTTTATTTTTTAATTTTCTGAATCTAGATCTTTCTTCAGGAAACATTAAAAATAATTAAAAAGACATAAATAATTGTAAAAACAATAAATTAAAGAGAATATTAATTATATGGTTAAAAATACTGAAAATTGTTTCCCAATCATTCTGTTTCCTTTTTCGTTTTCAGCTCTCGAGACTTCCAAAAAGGGATCTAGTTTTCTTTCCGGATGTCGTAGAAATAAAATAAAAACAGTTTTGAAAACCACAAAGTATAAGCTTGCAGATGAAACAATAAAAAAAAGATTGTGAATTTCGGCCGAAAATCGATTTCCAACGTAGGCGGATTTAAGAACAAAATATTCTCTTTAGAATTCTCCCAGTATCTACAAAAGTACAGAATTTTAAAATTGAACTAAAGACTTTAAAGAATGCTGCACCACTGTTTGACTGTCCTTGCTTGAAGACACACCGAGAGAAGTTAGGAAACACAATTCTTCATCTAATCACAATTGAAAATAAATCAGCTTCATATTTCTTCAAATTAATAGATCCAAACCCGATGTTTTTGGTACATTTCAGAGGAAATCAATTCAATTAATTGATTTGAGAATAATAGGGTATCTGTTTCTCATATATCACTTGGCATTCTTAATTCTGTTTCGCGATCCCTTGGGTCTATCGAAAGTTATTTATTACCTGTCTCTTACTACTCACAACGAAGAAGATCCAGTCCAGGCTGCTTTTGGAAATTTAGAATAAGCTCAAACATCAGATAAAAAAATTGCTTTTCTTTTACAAGAAATACTCATTCAGTACTCGCGCTTTCAGCGCGGGTGTTTTAAGGCTATATAGCACATAAAAATATTTTTTATTTACCTTCAACAATGACATATCTGATTAAAGCGCAATTAATTATTTAAAGTTAGTTAAAAAGACTAACATTTTATGACCCAATTAATTGTATGGAAATCAACGAAAGAAAATCAAATTCTAGATTATGTCAGGAGATATCTTTGTGCCCCGGTAAATTACATTAAAGCTTTTCTTTAAAGAGTGTATTAAAATTATATAAAAATGAACAGAAAAATATAAGTTGTCTGAAATAAACGGACTTGTGATACAAAACTTCTGTTTGAAATTTTATGAAAAGAAACGCAGTTTTAGGGTAGACATATGAACGGAGTTCTATTATTAATTTATGAGCTATTTAAAGCGACTGTGAAAGCACTTTGTATGTATTTAAAACCAGTCACACCCATTAAATTTCTTATTAAAGCACCATTCATGATTTGATAGTTAAATATGAAAAACTAGTTCATTTCAACTACCGCGTATAATAGTAATAGAAATTCTGTGATATATTTCATTAAGTTGAAATTCTGAAGAACCAAATAACAAATCAAGTGATTATTAGAACTTATATCTAGCACTTGGGACTTTCTGCACGTAAATGTGATGAGGTTCTAAGCGAGTAAGTTTTTTACTAGCGGTCCACCGATATAAAAATATAATAGAAATAATTAAGTAATAAATATTTTTATCCTATAATAGTTGCCTATTTGTAATTTTAAACCAATAATAATCAAGAAGGGCGTATTTAAATTATACGGAAAAATTGTTTGAGAAGTCAAATTCAAAATAAAACTGAAAATTTCACAATTTTTTCATGTGAGAATTTATTTTTACATTTTTTCTATTTTTTTGGCAAACATAAATAATACTTACTATAAAATTGATGTAGTTTCGCAATAACTAAGAACCCAAGAAAAATATATGATTTGAGATATAGCTGTTTTTGAAAAAAAAAATTATTATGTTTATGCCGTGGTGCATTTTAAAAGTAAGTGTAGCGTTTTTCAGAGTTCGGCTTGTGCATTTTTTATTTAAGCTTTTTATACAGTCAAGGTGCTATGCGCCATGCCACAAAGGGCCTAACTAGGAGTTGGTTCCATCTTGATTACCGTAAATGCTGGAATTGGTTTTTGGCAGAGATATCAAGAGTAATACCAGATCTAAAAATGATCCGTGGAGCCCTGAAGCGTATTTATGAACCTCTGATAGAAAAAAATATTCTTCCAAATATTTATTTATCTACACTGAGTGGACAAAAAATTAGAATCACCCTTTATTTGAAAGTAAACCGGTCCGGCAGGGACATAGAATGATGTAATAACGCAGAGTTGCTGATATAAGGAACGCTCAGCATCGGGCGACGTAGTTATCACGGAAGTTAATGTCAAAATGAGTAACACTAAAGATTCAAGTGACTTTGAACGATGAAGGATTGTCGGTGGGAGAAGAGCTGGTGCCAGCATCTCTGAAAAAACTACTCTTTACAACTTTTCTTTTTGGATTTTCTCATCCAAAACTATCACGGGTGTATATAGAGTGTCAATTGAGAAAAAGAACTTCAAGCTATAAGGACTATTCTGGTCGAAAAGGGCTGGTGAACGAAAGAGGTGAAAGACGAATAGCATGCATAGTCCGTAGCAACAGAAGGACAACAATACAATAAACTACCGCTGCATTCAATGCAGATGCATCCACAAAGCATATCCCAAAGCTCAACAAGATTGAATTTGCAAAGGAATGACTTTAGAAGCTGAAGACCATCAAGAGTGCCTTTGGTGTATCACAGAAAAATAGGAAAAGACACCTGTTATGGGCTCAGGGACGACGAAATTGATCACTTGAGGACTGGAAAAAAGTAGCCTGGTCCGATGAATCTCGTTTCCTGCTCCATCAAAGAGATAGTAAGATCAGAATTTGGCACAAACCTCACGAATTCATGGACCCCTCCTGCAAAATAACAACTCTTAAGGCTGGTGGCGGTAAAATTATGGTGTGGGGAATGATTTCCTGGAGTACATTGGGTGTCTTGATATCTGTGGACACAATTCTGAACAGTGCAGCTTACCTCAACATCGTTACCGATCACGATAACTCGTTTATGGCTATAATGTACCCTTATGGAGATGCTCACTCTCAGTAGGTCAATACACCTTCCCACCGAGATCAATCGATCTCAAATTGGTTTGAGGAACATCAATCAGAGTTTATCGTGCTTCCATGGTTAGCTCAGTGCCCTAACATCAATCCTATGTTGCATTTGTGGGACTAAGTTGAAAGATCACTTCGAAGATTGGAAACGCCAATATCCAAACTGATCCAACTTAGAGCTGCAATTATGTCAGCAAGGACCAAGATTCTTAAGCAAAGGTATCAGAAACCTGTTGAGTCCATGCCATGAAGAATATCGGCTATGATCAGAGCTAAAGATAGACCAAGTCGTTATTAGAGTGTGTCTCTATATTTTTGGTCACTCAGTGTATACTGAACCAGATTTGCATTTGAAAAAAAAAATGGACGAAGATTCAAAGAGCTAATTTTGCATTTATCTGTCTCATGTTTCCTGTTTACTTAAGCTTCTCAGGCTATGAATTATCCATAAAGTACCAGTTTGCTACACAATGGATTTTCAACGGACTCTTCTTCGTGCATTACATTTGTAATATCTTAAAACATATATAGCCTCTCTTGTTTTTTATGATGCCAAACTCACTATCTTTATGAAGCAAAATTTCTGTTGGTATGACGGAGCATACCTAAAATAAATGTTGCTTTGTGCTATGAAAATCTAAGCCTCTATGTCAGACAGCTGCTTTTCTGGTTATAGGGGAGCACATGCGACATTTGTAAACAATAACTGTTAAAGTAAAATTCACCAGCCGTGGACCGAAGCAAGAGAAAGAATAATTTATTATATACAAAAGCAGAGGTATATGTACATTGAAAGTAAATATTAACCAATAAGAGAAGAGCGCGATTCTAAAAATAGAACGTGACATCATACACTCCATTACATCATACACTAAATAGTGAAACAAGAAGTGGATGAGTAATTGATGCGATGCGCGATTACAGATTGAATATAAAATCATAACAATAACGTCGCCCAACATCATATCCCATGAAACACATCATTTCACTAACTGCAGAATGATTTGTGGTTTTATTCGCAGACTAGCCAATAAATAGATTCCAGTTTTGAGACAAAAGTAGTTCCACGTCTTTTCCATTCTTTCTGTCGCTCTATCTTTATTGTTAGTTAATTTATGATTTTTGAATTTTTCTCTGATCTAATATAATAAGTATGTATATGCATTTTTTGGATATGTTTAAATGTATAAAATATATACATAATTCACAATGAATACTTTAGAAAGGAAATCTAATTCAAATGTTATTAAATTTGTTAAAACTTGACAGTAACTAACCTCAAAATTGTTGCTTTTATTGTTTCCTATTACACATATACATACACGCACGCACATACACAAAAAGAACAATGAAGTTCGGTCTGGAAGACATCGCGAATATCGTACCTTTATACAGGGCGATACTGAAAGTAGGGCCACCTTTCCTAAGTTCAAAACGATGGCAGATATAGACATGAAAGAGGGATCTAGGTATAATAAAATGCGATGCAACCGCTTATAGTTGCCCCTGGTGGAAAGCGGAATTAGCGTTCCTATCTGAAAAACGGTACAAGATAGAGGATAAAAGTCAATTACAAAGTTGTAGAGAATTATCGATTTAGTACAAAAAGATACCTTGGAGACATTGATGCCTAGAACAGATCCCTTAAAACGCATAGTTGTTTGTTTGGAATTTCCGAAACTGTGACGTCAGAAAACATGGACAAACGGAGAAAATATTACCTTTCGAACGAAAATGACCCAATATAATTTTCCTGGGGTAATAATTTAAACAACAGATTTCTGCGAACTTTCCTACAGCATTGCAGTACCTTCGATCGTATTACTATTACTATTGTTTGTTCCAGCTTGCCAACTGATATTCTAAAGGTGAAATTCAAAAAAGGGTCCTAATCTGTATTGTTACTAACTGAAAGCAGTTTGAACACCGAAAATAAAGGTATCTTGTGATAGCTAGTTGTTTATTTCTATTTTAACACGTTTCGTCACATAACAGTGTTGGAAATCGCCAATAAATAAATATGAGTTTTAAGTGTTCTGTTCTTCGCATTAATGTCCACAAGGTATCTTTTTGTACTAAATCGATAAAGTTCTATAACTCTGTAATTGACTTTATCTTGTACCATTTTCAAGATATGAGCACTAACTCCATAGTTTTCTTCCAGGCGGCGCTGCAATTGGTGTCATGGCGTAGCGCATGGCCGTTTTACTACACCTAGATACCGTAGTTGAGAAGTTAAGGGAATGTGTGAGGCCCCTTTTTAAGTGGGCACCCTGAATGTTAAATATTGCCTAATAATGTATCTCATTAATATGGTTGGAAAATTATTTTGAAATACTGACTATCAAAATTATCGGATGGTGTTAGTTCCCATTTGCAATTACAGATAAACGGATAATCCAAACAGTTAGGTTTAGTCTCCAAAACTTTGTATATGTGACAACTTGCAATTAATTCAGTTTTGCAAAGTAAGGCAGTCTACTTACAGTACAGTTTGCAACAATCAGCCTGAAATATAAAATGTGATTTCTTTATTGTATAATTGATATCATAAATGCAAAAGAAAGCAATCGGATTTTAGTCTATTTCCATCTGAAAGAACAATTTTCTGAATTATGCGTATTTAAATTTACAAGCATTTACCTTCAAAGAATAGAAAATGTGTATATGAAATTTTTCGCATCCTTCTTTGCACTTTATTGGTGCGAATGGTAAATTGAACTAAAGAATGTGAAATTAAAATAAATACATCATATTATATAATTCTAAAGTTATCCTTATTTTACATTTATTAGTCCATAATTCCTGCATTTACCATATATTTAATAATTTTATAACACTAAAGGAGTTATGCCTAGCTAAATAACATATCAGTAGAACGTAGATAAATCTAAAATTGGGGAATATATTTGAAATTCAATCTTTTTGGCTGCACATATTCCTCCTGTTGATATGGTGTGGAAAGGGGGTTGCGAACTCAAGTGTCGTCCTCGTCATCTGACCGAGGTTCAAAATTACGTCCCAAAACAGCCTTGTGTTTCTTCAAAACGGGACGTTAATATAACTTAACTAAACTAAACTTGGCTGCACAGAAAATTAAAAAGAAATGGTT